>JAXQQM020071942.1:0-87641 GCA_034641835.2 Pinus albicaulis | reverse complement strand
CCACTCTAGGGCTAGTGGGATCGCCTTTGTCCTTAGAGGGGATTTACCTCCACAACACATGGTCATGAGAAACAAGCAACAATATTTTATACATTTTTCACTTCAAATTTTTATAAAATCTGACAATACCTATTATAAGTTAGTTGTCTAGAAATAGCTTACCTATTATAAGCTAGTTGTCAATAAATAGTGAATTTATTAGTTACTGTTATTTGTCGTATGTTTTACTGACGGTATTAATTAGTATTATTTGTTAATGGCTATGTTGTCTTAATTCATGCAGGTGTTTGGATGGACTCAAGAATATCAAGGACTAAAATTTGAATCTGGCTGTAGATCATACATGTTGATCAGTGCCTACTAGCAAGCTGGTGTAGCTCTTTGGGTGGTGGTTGTATTGCTTGTGCAGATTATAGTTAATTTTATTTGTATGTCTAGATTAATTTGTTTGTATCTTATTGTTTATTATTAGCTTTTTGTGCAAGTCAAGCTACAAGGGTGTCACAGTGAGCTAACTCCATTGAGCTATTTTTTTATTAAGTTAAAAATCTAACTCCATTGTGTTGTTTTTTTATTAAGTTAAAAATAGGGGCTTTCATGATTATATATTTTACAAGGATTATGCCATTATGTGTTAAACATCTTTTAGAAATAAATGCCTATTATAAAATTCTTTAAAGGGTGCTAGCTCAATTGAAGAGTACCTTCCATGCAGGAGGTTGGCGGTTCGATTCCACTATACCCTAACATGAATTATTCAAAGATATTGTAGATTTTTCTAATTAAATATATTTATATTGATTTATTTTAATGGTGAGATATTTTTCTGGATTCATTGTTTTATATTGTCTCTAGAGAGACAATATATAGGATTAAAGACATTGTCTACATAAAGACAATATGTCTTTAATTCCAACTATTGTCTTTGGAGAGACAAATGAAATTGTCTCATAAGAGACAGTAAATGAAGTGTCTCTTGAGAGACAAAAATGAAACTGTCTTTGGAGAGACGGAAATGAAATTGTCTCTAGAGAGACAAAAATGCTTGTGTTATATATTGTCTTTATAGAGACAATATTTTAAGAAAATTTAATTTTAAGACGATTTAATTTGAGACACCTTCTTAAAGGAAATATTTAAGACAATACACAAGTTTTCTTTTGTCTAAAGTTAAGAAAATTTACCCAAAAATTATCTTAAATATTGTCTTAAAACCCCCCTTTATGTTGTAGTGTATTAACGAGTAATCTCACATATTTTTAGATTCCTCAGGACTTGAGAAAGTGGTTGAGGAATTGCACGAGAATGTTCTTTCAATTACTTGGATATTTGAGGGGATTCATTATTTTCACAATGGGCCACTCACTGTTCAGTATAATTTTGTGTTAGATACATTGAATTTTCGCTTTTGGATAGATAAGAACTACATTGTGAACATCTGGTTGTTGGTATAAAAGTATCTCTAGAGAATGATAGCTTAGTGTTTGATGTAGATCATTTGAAAAGTTACTCAAATTCTTAATTGATAAAATTGCTTAACTCGACACGTTCTCTTCCTTTGGAGGATTAGTGTGCTTGATTGTTACATGAGGTACGGATGAAGTTGGAGAAGACTTGGAGGAAAAAAATCCAACCTTGTGAATATTACTAGTAATTCAATATCATGTCTGGTAGATTTGGTCACATGTCAACTTTCTCGGATTTCTAGGCCATATTGTATACAAAGGGCACCTTTTTTTTCTCTACAAAAGGGAACATATATTCGCAGCGGATTAGTGAGCGCCTTTAAAGGCCAAGGATATGGAGATTATCATGACATTGGATTGATAAAAGAAAATTTTGACTATAGTGTTCAAACTGTTTTGAGGAAATTGGGAGAGCCCTAGGGGAGGATCTCATAAAAATCATCCAAGTCACCAACATTATAAAAAAATTATCACGACCAATTAAAAAAAAAATCCAAATGCAAATACAACAAATAAGGCTTGGGATATCCTTGAGAGGAATTTTAGTGTGAGGGGGTAATTAAGTCAAAGAAATTAGTATTGCACAACGTGCTATAGAAATTATTGAAGATGAAAATGAAGATGGATATGTAGCAGCGAATATATAGAAATATGAAGAGATTGGTGAGTCCAACTTGAAAGTGCACCAAATTTTTGATGGTATGTTTCCAAAAAGAGAAGAAACCATTGAATTCTATGATAGATAATGCTACCGATGGAGAAGCAAATCATTCAGTGGACCTATCAATTGATATTTTTGGTGTTAACATTGATGAAGAACAATTCACTACTGATGAGTGGTTACATATGATGCAAAAAAAATGTCTTATTGATATGTTATTATTTGGTGAGATAAGCCCACTTGTGGAAGAAAGCCTGTTTATAGTAGCATAGTTAGTAAATAAATTGAAAATGAAGATTATGATGCAATGAAAAAAGTAGAGAAAGGTGTGACATAGGAAGAGAAGCAGTCGTGAGAGAAGAAAGATATCATTGCAGAGAAGAATGATAAGAATCAATACGGTTCTGCAAATATATTTTAACATAAAATTAACATTTTTTTTAGTGTACAAATGTTAGAAGGAAGTGAGAAGAAGTAAAAAAATTTGAAGAATATTTAAAGTTCCTTGAATCATGGCATGAGACACCATGTGTTGATGAAGTCTACATAGAAGTTGTAATAACGAATGTTGAAGACAACATGGAAGATGTAGAGAATCAAAATATCAACAATTTTTTTTATGTATTGGAGTCATGAAGAGATAAAATTCTATTATGAACTTATGTTGCAGAAAATTTATAATCAAAATATCGATGATGAAGGAAAAACTATGGAAGATGAGATGTGGCACCAGTCGACATGCAAGAAATTTTTTGAAGAGGTAGAGGACATGAATTGCCAACTTAAAATTATTTTTTATGTTTCTATGCCAAGAAAAAATATAACAATGGAAGGGACACAACAACAAATAAAGAAAGTGAAATTTGGAGCTTATAACAAAAAGACAAAGATTAAGAAGTTCAAAGGATAAACGTTTTCAAAGAAACAAAAAAAGAAATACAGCCCAAGAGTTGATGTCAAAGTTTTGATTCATTGTAAGCCTAACTGAGATTTAGAACAATAGACATATTTAAGCTATTTTGAGTCAAGGTTAAATTTTCAGCTGTGATTAACGTAGAGTGTTGGAGATAATTTCACTCGTCTGACACCAATGCACCACCTCCACCTCCTCAACTGCCTCACCATTTCAACATCGCCATGACCTATTCATCTTCGAAGAGGTGCCACTGCCATAACTCATTTAACTTGAAGGTGTAGTTACCAACTTAGTTTTTTTGTATAAATTGAGATGATCATCAATAGAAGAGGTGTAGACATCCATTGTTGAAACACAATTGTAGTTTCTTTGACATTTTAATGTTCTCTTAATTCATGTCTAGTTTTATGTTTAATTATAGTCGTAGTAGTGTTTTTATGTGTTCTCGGTTTTTCAGTGTGGAGCTAGCTCTGAACGAGCATTGAGGACTTACGAGTTTATTGTTTTGAATTTACGACGTGTCATGCTCACACTACTCATCATATAATGTGCAGTTTTCCCCTCTTGAATTGATTCCAGTAGGGAAACATCGAGATATAGGGGTATCATTCTCATGACCAATCATACTGTTTGGTGACTACAGTCCTTGGTGGAGGTGATTCTCTTGGTGCTGCCATGTCTATTATATTCACATGATTGAGAATATGCATCTATGAGTCGTGGATGTAACCATTGAGTTTTTGGAAGACTTACTGATATTTTTTATATGTTACGTAACCATATCTTGCTTTTAAAGTCCATCAACTCGAAATTTGGAGGTGAGATTAAGTGGTGAGATTAGGTCCCTATATTACTAGTGTAGTATCTTATTATGTTAGTATAGCCCCCCTTATTTTTATTTTTGTAACCCTGTAACCGCCATACTGTTATTATTGTTCCCTTAAATTATTATTATTAGGTCGGCTAGGATTACATTGTGGCCCCTCTAGGATTACATTGTGGCCCCATGGACTCCTATATATAGAAAGAAGGTTTTGTAATTTGTATCATCCAAGAATTATTCATTCATGTAATGTATTGGAGGTTTCCCCCTTGAAGTGGCTTATTTATAAGGCCTTGATATCTCTTTTCTTCTATTTTTGGAGCTGGTTTCACAACATTTGGTATCAGAGCTTTGGATTCTAGGGTTTCGTTGCTCCAAACAGGTCATCATGGCATTGTAGCTATAAAAAAATTTATACGAAGGTTCAAAAGCTGAAATTGTTAGGGTGTGGATTAGAAATTTTGAGGAACATCGTCGCAAAATTTCAGAGCTTGGTTCGCAATAGTTTCGAAGATATGGTCTGTGGAAGTTAGGTTTTTTTTACGCTCCCAAGTTTCATCTCAAAGAGGTGATCGTGGGAAAATTTTTATAACTCTCTCTCTGAGCATCGGATTGGAATGATGTAAAACATGGCCACAAGTACATGGATTGTATTTTCTTTTCTATCAATTTCAGAGCTGAAGGAGGAAAAAGTGACACGTGGCAGGTCATACAAGTTTGCTCTACTGAACCAGTCCATTATTAGGTCATTGTGGGAGATTGGACATAACTTTGTCTTGAAGAATCCAAATCAGGTCAGACCTATTGCACTCAAAAGAGGATTCAGAGGGCTACCTTAGGGCCAAATTTCAAATATTGAAGATTCGAAATCACAGAGATAATTCAGTTTCAATATTGAACTCCTAAAAAGCAAGAAAAAGGTGTGTATTTGTTTTTTCGAATTGCATAAGTCGTGTGAAAAATTAGTTTGAAGTGATTCCAAGGGCATATTGAAGCATAGATATCAGTATTGGGTTCTAAAATTCCACCTAAAAATAATTCCATACCAATTAATCCCTCAGAAATCTATACTATAACGCCTGAAGAGGAAGAATTGCAATATGAAATATCAAAATTACGGTACCAGGTGCAACAAATTTCGATCTTCAAACTAAGATGACATAGATGGCTTAAAAGAATAAATGGAGGCTAAGTTGTATGGTTTGAAGGATCAAATAAAATCTAATATGGATGGTAAAGTAGTGGAAGATCACATCGAGCATCGACAACAAGTTCTCCAACTCTCAAAGGATAACCTAACTTTGGTGCAGAATCAGATGAAACAATAGGAAGGTGAACATCACATCGAAAGAAGTTCTGAAGCAGTCACAGAAACAAGAACCCAACAAGTACGATCAATTTCAAAGTATCTCAACAAGTGGAAGAACTTTACTGTAGAAGATTCCACATGGCAGGATGAGAATTTTATACAGAAGCATCAACAAATAATCAAGCGTTGAGGACAACACTTGTTTGAAGGAGAGGGGCATGTTGGGTCCTTATATTATTAGTGTAGTCTCTTATTATGTTAGTATATCCCCCCTTATTGTTATTGTTGTAACCCTGTAACCCCCATATTGTTATTATTGTGCCCTTAAATTATTATTGTTAGGTCGACTAGGATTACATTGTGGCCCCATGGACTCCTATATATAGAAATGAGGTTTTGAAATTTGTATCATCCAAGAATTTTTCATTCATGTAATGTATTGGAGGTTTCCCTCTCGAAGTGGCTTATCTCTAAGGCGTTGATATCTCTTTTCTTCTACTTTTGGAGCTGGTTTCACAACATTTTGGAAGACGTATTGATATTTTTTATATGTTATGTAACCATATCTTGTTTTTAAAGTCCCTCAACTCGAAATTTGGAGGTGAGATTAACTGGTGTATTATTTGTATAGCTTATTTTTTTATCTTCTTGGGCATTTCCTTTTTCTATGATCCTTTTTTCACAAGCTCATTTGTAAACATTTTTGGGTTAGCTAGTATTTTTTATTCGGGTAGTATTTTTGAGAATTTTTTGATAAATAGAATAGTTTTAATGATGATAATGAGTATCATGAGTTTCTATCTACTCCATAAGGTCGTGCAATTGAATAGTTACCACTTACCAGTTGATCATGAGAAAAGATGTAACTAGATCCATATAACACAAGATTCAAAGTGCAACTAAGACAAAAATAGAACGAAAAATGTTTTCAACGGAACTAACAATTCTTATTGAAGGAAATCGCCATCTCAAATATCCAAAGTAACATATGGAGAAAAAAAAATATCATATTATACATCCTAAATAATCATGGGAATATGCCTTCATACGATGATTCACAAGGAGCACATAGAAGTAAATAAAAATATGTCTTGGTGGAAATAATATGGTGTTCAAATGCTAGACAATAAAAGCAATGATAGGAAAAATTCTCCTAGCAAGATTGCACTCTAGAGAGTGTTATTTACTACCAATAAGGGAAAACCATGCAATGACGAGGAAGAACCATATCACAAGGTTTATGGTGTGTCATCATTTGGCACAAAAGAAGGGAAAAACATGAATTTGGATGAATTTCTCCATTAAAGGGGCGTGATAGTATAATAATGGAGAAATTTCTAGAAAATTTTACCATTAGGACTTTGTTAATATTTAATTAAAATTGAGTGTTTATAAACCATTATAATATAAATGTATTACTTCAATAATGTATAAAAGAAAAACATATATACATTAAAAAATATTTTAACATTTAAATTTTGTTGTCGTTACTATTTTTGAATATATATATATATATATATATATATATATATATATATATAGTATGTCAATTTTAATACTTAATATTGGTTTCAAAATTTTAACTTCCTAATTATTGTCGAATTTTAAAGTCTTCTAACTCGATAATTAACACCAACTACAACGACATAGGTTAAAATCACATAATATTTCTATACAATTTTTTCATAAATATTGTTCATGCTTATTATCCTATGGATCATGCATGAGGTGTGTATTGGTTCACCTAGAGGTTATAGTGGTATGGATTTATAGTGGCAGCAATATAATTTATCCAAATATTATAGTGGTATAGGTTATAGTGATAGCCATTGAATTGACCTAGATGTATGGTAGTAGCACTAAAACTAGAGGATATAGTGGTAGTAGTTGGAATTTACCCAAACATTATAATGGTAGTGCTCTAAATGGTCTCCTGTAACAAAAGCATGATGAGGTAATTATCGTGATTCCTATAGACATTTACTAGTGATTTAATTTATTTTGGGTGTGTGTCATATTATTTGCACGAATAGAAACATGCATGATTCAAGAGGGAAGAGTGGAGTGGTTATGCTTGTGCCAAGCGCAGCAGGGGTGGTAGGCCCCCTGCATAGCGTCCAGGGCAGCACCGCGGGAAATGTTTTTTGGATCTTATATTAGGTGTGGGGACTCATGTATGGTTTCGTGCATGGGTTTTCACATGTTTTTGGGCATGATTGTTTTTTTCTCATAGTATTTTGTAGATCCGGTCAAGGGAACTACGATTATGTTCTAATCTAGGGTTAATGAATTGCGGTTTATGAATGTCGTGACATGTATATATATGTGTTGTAATATTGAAAGGAAGATAATGAAGAATCAAAATGGTAGTCACGGTTTGGGATCCAAGGGAAAATCTCCATTTATATGTGTTTTATGTTTTATGCTCTCCCTATTGCTTTTTTTCGGCTTTTAAGAATTAGCTTTCAGATCATTTATGTATATGGTTAAAACCTATAATTTATATGACTACACTAATTATTATCTAATAAAAGTGAGGAATAATTATTATATAAATATATCATAAGACATGTCCATAAAATAACTTTAGTTTCTCTATAGTATTTGAATATGGTCTCTTGAAATCCATTAAAACCTTCACATGTTGGGGTGTAGTGAACTAGAGCATAATACCCCTCCGTCTTTATGTAAATATATTCTATAGTATTTGAATATGGTCTCTTGAAATCCATTAAAACCTTCACATGTTGGGGTGTAGTGAACTAGAGCGTAATACCCCTCCGTCTCTATGTAAATATATTTTGTTTTTAGACTGAAATATTTTTAGTTGACCAACTTTGAAGCCATGGTGGACATCAATAAAAATAGAGTATGATGATATAATAAATGAATTTCCATTAATGAAAAAAGAAACTTAAAATTAATTCGTAAAGAAACACTTGAGTAAGAGAGGCTTTCCAAGATTTGGAAACCAATGTGGCGGATAAGATCAAGATAATTTCTCCTTAAATATCGCAGTTGTAAAAAAATACTCAGTAATGGAAAAGTAAATCATTACAGGAGAGAAAAGCGGGTTTTAAAGAAAAATAAATAAATTAAAGCAAAAAGAGGAAAAGGCCTTGGCTAGTGGGTTGGCAGACCCACGAAATGTAGAACGTCACTAAGGAAAAATGTGCCGAGAAATAATATATAAAATACATTATTCGGAATAAGAAGAGGCTGTTGATTCCAATAAAGTCCATCTCAGCTTTGGGGTAGCCCAAGGATTCAGTTCAACGTTGGGAGGAAAAATGTTTTCTTGAATTTTCAGCTAGTAATCGGTTATAAATTCTCTTTGCTATTAAATT
Organism: Pinus albicaulis; assembly: GCA_034641835.2. Taxonomy (NCBI): domain Eukaryota; kingdom Viridiplantae; phylum Streptophyta; class Pinopsida; order Pinales; family Pinaceae; genus Pinus; species Pinus albicaulis. The sequence continues at coordinate 79,119 of JAXQQM020071942.1, read as the reverse complement.
ATGGATTTTGTACATATTAAAACTGAAACTGAAGTTAATATGTTAAGTTTTTATGGACTTCCGTTAATATAGATTTTTTGGGTGTGCATAGCTAGAAGAATTGGTGTGATGAATGAATAGATAATATTTTTTGTTAGCATCAGTTCTGTGTGTGTACAAAGTAAAAAAAATAATTTGAGCACGAAATGAAATAATGATGGCAGGGAAGGTGAATGCAAGAGGATCGTCTATGATACTATGATTTTTTTATATTTAATTGATAAGTAAAATCTTATGATTGAATATGACTGATGTATACATATGTAGGTAAGTCAAACCATGGTAGAAGATGTTGGAATTAATATTCTCACTTGGATGAAATACTTTTATTATATGCTTAGATGTGTTGATTGTATTTGATGACTACAAATACAAGAGATAATGGGTATGCAAAGGAAATAATTTTCATGAAAATAAAAGGGTAATTTCAAGTTTGGTTGTTTTAGTAGAGTGTTATTATTAACCCTCATAATCAGGGGTACCAACTCAATTCGGTTATGCCATTATAAATTCCACATGGTGGAAAAATCTGAAAAAGAAAAAATACCCATTCATCTTGTGAGACTATGTGCTCGTCGGATGAGGGGGGATTGAGTCTTAAGGTAAAATCCAAAATAAAAACAACTGACGACATCATCTTGAATGGGAACAATTAACTACAATAGTTTTACTAATGAACAATAGGACATCACTGACTGGTAACCTCAGTCAAGGAAACCAAATTGTACTTATGCAGTAGCCAAAGCCTAAGAGGAAAGGAAAATAGTTAAGTTAATATATAGAGTTATATATTTATATCAATTACCATAAAGAATCAGTAAAAACCCAAAGAAAATTTGAAAAGTTGAATTAGCCATGATTACTAAGTCCTATTCGCCAGAACTACTACTTGACTATAAATAATAATTTCAGAAGATACGATATATTTTTTTGCTAACCAGTGAGTAATAAAAATGAATTCCAAATTAACTTACAAACATAAGTAATATAAATTACTTCAAAAATGGTATAAGCACATATAAGTTGATGGCACTTTGATTAATAAGAATATGTATTCTCTAAATCGAAGGATACTATAAATTTAAACCGTGCGTAGAGAAATTCATAACGTACTATAATCAAATAAAACCCAACTATAGTACCAACATTTTCATTGTTACAAAATAATTATACTTCAATAATTCTGAGCGGTAAGGTAACTATGTCGGATTGGACATTATAATTTCTATATTTCAAGGAGTATTATATAAAACCACGAGGAATACTAAGTCATAAAGAACAAATGTCAGGAGGAAAAACAAACAATATGCATAAGAAAAATTACTATAAATATTCATTGGGAATAAGTTAATTACATCATCATGGATAAATAGGACTTTTCGATTTAGGGAGTATAATCTCGTTCCTAAAACTTAGAATAAACCAAAGTGTAGACAACAGATAATGAGAAATTACATATTAATGAAAAAATGGGCTAGAGTGTGTACATTAATTAACATGTTCTTCCATAACTTGAAAATAATTTCCTTCCGAAAAATTTAAATTAATACCGAGATTTAAAACAAACGACTACAAGCCATAAACAATTCCTATGCCCTTACACGGTGATTAACACATAGGAAAACTGTCATAATAATAGAAGCACAAATATTCTTCCTGTGGGAAAACCCAATAGGTTGTTTGGTCTCCACTTTATTTAACGAACCCAAGCTCATTACTAAATAAGTATCCTCCAAGGACATGTGTAGAGAACCAACCCGTGGGGGATATAACATCCGACAACGAAAAAAAAAGAGAAAATTTGATTATAGTTGGCCAGGAGCTTCAAAGTCTGCCATCGTGGTACCTGCATAGGGAACAAAAGAAAGAAATTAAACTTTCGAGGGTGTGATAAAATACTAGAACGAGATAGGAAAGAGGAAGAAAAACAAAGACCTTGGAGTTAGAAAGAGGCAGAGGATACCGTATGAGATTTTAATTGTATCTAGCCCCGCAATCATGGGAGGACAAATTAGTGCACCCAAAAAAAAAATAAGAAACTTAATGGTTAAACTTTAAAATTAAACAAGGGAAAAAATAAACAAAGAATCAACACTAAGGAAAATATTAACTTGGAGAACGCTAAGGCTCAAGATGTCGCAGAATAATGCCACGTTTTTTGTCACTCTGTTTATCTCAGAAAGAAGAAGCCCTCTTTCTCTGGTTAGTCAAATGAACATAGAAAAAGAATATGAGAAATTAACAGGAAAAATAAACCAGTCGATAAGGGAAGAGGGAAACTCTAAAAATTACCTGACCATGATGAGTTGGAAATAAGTTTCTCAAAGAAATCGATTCCATTGCAGACACGATATTAACTTGCAACATAAATAGAATAGTTATCCATAACTTAAGCAATATGAGGAGTATACAAAATAAACGAGCAAGGGAAAAAAGAAGGTACATGATAGGCATACACCATTCCCTCGTTTTACCACAAGGAATGTATCGTTTCCACGACTTCGTCGATATGTTAGCGGGCTGAAGGGAGAGTCTCACGGTATGGAAAACAACTTCAGTGGTCACATAGAAGATAAGAAAGAGAAAGACACCTTCACTATTCTATAGACCAAATGTGATGGGAAATATACCATCAAAATCATGTCATTGGATCTGAGTGGAACCATCCTTGCCACTAGTGAACATAATACACAAACCCTATGGCACTATACCCAAACCACATGAAGAGGTGTGGTAAATTAGGTGGGCAAGGATAATTTAAGGGATGACACTTGGCATTCGTTTAAAATGTCTCGAACATGGAAAAATAAATGAGTTGACATGCCTTTGGGTTAAGCGTAGGATCAATACCGATAGCATGGAGATACGAACTTGTATATATTGCACCTCTCTAGTCGGTAATACAAGAGTAAGTGCTCCAACATCAAGCATGCCTCATGACTCATATTATAAAGTAGAACAATAGGAAATTTAATATTTAATTGTTTGTTGGGATGCAAATTATCTAGAAGTAGTATAATGGAAGAATGAATAAAAAAATTCAATCACAATAGAACATTATAAACGGGTCAATACTTAGGGAAAAATAATACAATAGGGTATAAAGTTCACATATAGTTAGGTTAAGGACAAAAAACTCTGTGAGTTGTAGACCACAACCAAGGAAACAATATAATGATAATTGTATTCTATGTTCATATATCAAAGAAAAAAAAGTGTAGTTTCCCTCGACAAATGACAAATTGGTATCAGAGCATGAGTTACCACACTGGGCTAGAAGACACCACCATAATTAAAAGAAATATATATAATAGTGTAAATGTAAGATACTCATAAGAGTTGTATTGTTTATAAGATACTTGTGTAAACTTGAATGCAACTGAATGATGAAGAGTTCTCCTTCATCCATAACAGGCGGTGAGGAATTGTACGTTGAGTTGGGAAATAGTAGCAACCCAACACCCTATCATTTTATGGATGTCTTAAAAATGTGCAATAAGAGTTGACCCATCTCCGGAGTAGAAATAAACATATGTTAAAGTACAATGAGGAGAAGCATAGAATGATAAGAGAATTTATTGAAAAGTCCAATTATAGAAGTATAGAACGGGAAAGGATGAAACGGAAAAATAGGGAAAATAAATGATAAAATTCTAAAGTGGAGGTTTGTTAGATAGGACATATCCAAAATTGCAGAAAGGAAGGAAGAAAATGGAGTTACAAGGGAGGCTAGGAAAATAAAACCCCTACCTTTGATGGGGAAAAGAGGAAGATGCAGAACATGGCTTTTAAATATGATAAATATTTTCAGCTATATAAATATAAGAGTAATATGAAGGCTCGAATGGTTATTTACCAATTGCATGAAAAAGCTACCCTTTGGTGGGAAGAGGCCAAAAGTGTGCACTAGTTGGAAGAAAAGACAATTTCGTGGGAAGAATTGTAGAAAGTGTTTAAGTCTTGGTACTTGAGTGAGAGATATTATCATGATCGTGCCAAGGAGTTCCATGAGTAAATGTTGGTAAAGTTAACTATGGATGAGTTAGTAGTGAAATTCAAAAACGTACTGGTGTGTGTTCCTTATACTAAGGAAGAGAAAGCCAAGGTGCAATGGTTTTTTAATGGCTTATGAGCCCCTCATAAGGAAAGGATTGAGTTAGAAAATCCTAAGCCAATGGATGAGGCCTTTAGGAAATCCATTTTGTGCTATCATCACTTCAAAAATAGAAGTGAAGGCTTAAAATTGTGGCAAAGTAAAGATAGAAACAATCATAGCTGCAAACCGTATAAAAAACATAAACCTCTTCATCTAAATATTTTTGGAAAGGATCATTAAAGGAAAAAATTCAGTAAGGGAAATGTGATTCAACCTATAGAGTATCAAACTGGGTCAAATCCCATGCAGCTAAACTACAAAAATAACAGTGGAGCCCAGGAAAGAGAGTCGTTGAAGTGTTTGGGCTGCAGAGAAGCACACTTCTTAAGATATTGCCTAGATAATCTGCGATCCATTCAGAATATTCAAGGAGTCCATGAGGAAAAGACTATGAATGATGTCACCATAAATATCCCCAAGGTTAGTGCATCCTTACAATATAAACAAGCTAAGCATCAATCTACCATGATTGAAATTTAAGGTACCATTCTAAACCAATCTATTTCTATTCTAATTGATCTAGGGTCTAGTTTAAGTTACATTATTCGTCAAATTGTGGAAAAATGTAATTATAAATCTAAAAAAATCAAGAATAAATGGTTGGTATAGCTAGTAACTGGTACTGAAAGGAAGGTAACTAGTCATATAAGATAGTGTCTCCTTGCCTAAATGGTTATTCCACAAGGATAGACCTAAATATTATTCCTTTGGGACCTTATGACATATTGGTGGGAATGAACTAGTTAGAGAAACATGGTGTGTTTATAAACTCTTTGAAGAAAATATTGAGTTGTATGGGGCAAGATGGGAAACTTAGATTAATTAGAGGCAGACCAAAAAGAATATGAGTTCGTCAAATTTAATCTTTATAGCTGAAAGGAAATACAAGAAGAGTATTCTTGATATACCTCGTGAAGGTGGAAACAAGTGAAAAACAAACAAAAAAAATGAAATATAGAGACCCTACCAGTTATCAGCGAATTTGAAGCCATTTTCCAGAAGAAATACTAAGTTTAACGCCCCGTAGGGACGTATATTTCTGCATCTATTTAGTACTAGGTGCCACCCCAGTATCTAGAGCTTCTTATCGAATGAGTATACCATAGTTGATGGAACTAAAAATTCATTTTCAAGAAATGTTAATCAAAGGTTACATTAAACCCGGTGTTTCACAATGGGAGGGGCCTGTAATATTTTTTAAAAAGAAGGATGGCCCATATAGAATATGAACTAATTATCATTAATTGAATAAGTTAAAAATAAACAATAAATACTCATTGCCCCAAATTAAATCAAGTTAGGGTATAAGATATATTTACAAAGATTTATTTAGGGACTAGATATCATCAATTGTGGATAAAAGACAAATATATTCAGAAGACAACTTTTAGAACTCGATATGGGCATTATGAGTTTGTAGTGTTACCCTTTGGTCTCACTAACGCACCAAGAACCTTTATGTGTCTAATTAACAACGTAATTCACCAATACTTGGATGGGTTTGTGTTAGTGTTTATCGATCATATTTTAGTGTATTCAAAAAATCAAGAAGAGCACAAGAAACATCTGAAATTGGTGTTACAAACTTTAAGAGAACATCAACTACATGCAAAACTTAGAAAATGTGCATTCTATGAAGACAAAATATAATATTTAGGAAACTTTATTTCGAGGAAAGGATTATCTATTGATTAGTGATCTCCATTAATAATTGTCCCATACCTAGTGATGTGTCAACAATTCATTTATTTATGGGGATAATTGGATATTATCGAATATTTATAGAAGTATTTTCAAAATTAGGTCACCACATGACTTCCTTACAGAAAAATTGAATAAATTTTAAATGGACAACCCAATGTGAGGAATGTTTTGACAAATTAAAATACTTACTGACAGTAACTCCTATATTGAAACTTACAGACCTAAACAATGAATTTATTGTGTGCATTATTTCTTGTATGGAAGGTATTGGGGAGTTTTAACGCAAGAAAATGTAATCATAGCTTATGAATCTAGGAAATTGAAAAAACATGAGACAAATTATGTTGTAAATGATCTGGATTTGGTTGATGTAATACATGTTTTAAATATGTGGAGGAATTAACTCCTAGGAAAAAAATTACCATGTTGGCAAATCATATAAGTCTAAAATATTTTTTCATCCAACCATATCTCAATGTTAGACAATCTTATGGCTAGCTTTCCTTAGAAAATTTGATTTTTATATTAAACACATAAAGGGAAGAAAAAATAAAATTAAAAATACTTTAAGAAGACATGCACATATTATAACGAGAGTAGCTGTTAACATTATTAAAACATATTTTATGGAGGAAATTAAAAATCTCATGTCAAGAGACCCTAAATATTTTGAAATACAATATCAATTGCAACAAACAGAAATTCCAATTTATGGAGAGAACATGGAAAACATGTTAATTTAGAAGAATATATTCTTTGTTACCAATGTGAGTAGTTTAAAGTAGATGATATGAGATGAATATCACAATAAACCATATGCAGGCCATCCTGGATATCATAAAATGATAACGACATTAAGGAAAGAAATTTTTTGGATAGGAATTAAAAGGGAGGTGATGTAATATTTATCAAAATGTATATAATGTCAACAAGTAAACTTGGAACATCAACACTCTGCTAGATTGTTGAACCCACTACCCATTCCTGAGTGGAAGTAGGAAGTGGTTTCCTTGGATTTTGTTACAGTATTACCCTAGACGAAAAGATAACATGACTCCATCATGGTTGTGGAGGACAATTTGTTGAAAGAAATCCATTTTATACTAGTCAAGTCCACTATTGGAACCACACAGATTGCTAATATTTTCATGAAGGAAATTTCTTCCTTCATGGCATACAAAAGATGGTAGTGTGAGATAGAAATGCTAAATTTACCTCCAAGTTTTGGAAACACCTTTTTGGGGGCATGTGAACTCAATCAAATTTCATCATGTCATATCATCCTCAAATGGATGGTCAGACATAAAGGACTAACTATATTATGGACGATATGCTGTGAATGTATGTCATGGATAGGCCTACCAAATGGGAGGATTTTCTGTATCTAGCAGATTTTGCTTACAACAAGAGCTATCAATATTAAATTAAAATGAGTCCATGTGAATCTTTGTATGGAAGGAATTTCCATACACTAGTAAGTTGGAGTCAGCCAGTGGACAAAGTAATTTTGGCACTCGATGTTTTGTAGGAAATAGAACAGCTAGTGCAGAAGGTCAGATAGAATATAAAAATAGCACATGATAGGAAAATTAGTTACGGAGAAAATAAAGGAATCCATAAATAGTTTGACATTGGAGACCATGTTTACCAAAGAGTAAAACTAAGAAAAATTACCTTAAGATTTGGGACTTACGTGAAGTTGGCACCACAATTCTATGGGCCTTTTGAAATATTGGACATAACTGGCCTAGGTGCCTATCAGCTGACATTTCCTAGACATATTATAATTCATAACGTTTTCCATGTGTCTTTATTAAGGAAATATATTCATGATATTTCTCATGTGGTTGATTGGAAGTTAATATAGGTGTAACATGAATGATACTTCTTACTAGAACCACTCCACATATTAGATCAGAAAGATTTTTTTCTCTGAAGTTGAGTTGTTGCTCGCGTTAAAGTGTAGTGAATGCACTTTACACACGAGGAGGCTAATTGGGACACGGAGGATAAAATGAAAGAGGCTTACCTGACATTGTTTTAGAAATATGCAAATGAATAAGAAACAGTGAGGATGGTTTTATTTTAAGAGGGGGTAAATGAAATACCCCTTCGTATCTACGTAAATAGATTTGGTTTTGAGACTCCAATATTTTATTATAATCGACCAGGAATCCATGGTGGACTTGACTTAAATAAAAAATAGAGTACGATGATGTAATAAATGAGTTTTATTGATAATAAAATAAAAATTGAAACTTAATTGGGAAAGAAACAGTTGAGTAATAGATGCTATTTAAGATCCAGAAATTAATTTAGTGGATACGATCAACATAATTTTTCCTTAAATCTCTGAATTGTAGAAAAATATTGAGTAAGGGAAAAGTAAAGCACCATAGGGAGAGAAACACATGACTTAAAAGAAAAATTAATTAATTAAAATAAAATGAAGAAAAATCCTAGGCTAGTGGGTTGGCAGACCCATGAAAGGTAAGACACCACTAAGGAAAACTATGCTGATAAATAATGTATAAAATACATTATTTAGAGTCAGAAGAGGTTGTTGATTATAGGAAAGTGCATCTCATATAAGGGGAAATCTGAGGATTTGGTTTAAGGTTGGGAGGAGAAGTTTTTGCCCCGTTGAATTTTGAGCCAGTAATCGGTTAGAAATTCTCTTTAATCTTAAATTATGGATTTTTTACATATTAAAACTGAATCTAAATGTAATATGTTGCAGTTTTATGGAATTTTTTATATATATATTTTGTGGGCGTGCATATTTAGAAGAATTGGTGTGATGAATAAATTGATAATAATTTATTTCATTATGGGTTGTGTGTGTACATAGTCAACAAATGTTTTGCGCATTAAATGAAATAATGATAGCATGGAATACTAATGCAAGATTATCGTCTATGTTACTATGACTATGTCTATATATAAATGATAAATAAATTCTTATGCTTAAGTATGGTTGATGAATAAATTCGTCGGTAAGACAATCCACAGTATAAATTTTTTGAATAATATTTTCAGTTGGAAGAAATACTATGTTCATATTCTAATAATTTATTGATTGATCATTTAAGCTACAAAAAATAATTTTATTATATGCTTAGACGAATGGATTTTATTTGAGGAACTCCCATTCTAGAGATAATGAGTATGAAGAGGATATTATTTTCATTAAAATAGAAGGGTAATTTGATGATTGATTTTTTGGTAGGGTGGTAGTAGTAACCCTCATAATCGAGGGTAGTAGCTCAAATAGGTTAGGCCATTATAAATTCCACATGGTGGAAATATATGAAAAATATAATAATGAAGGGATTATTCTATAAATCTCTACCAAGTACTTTGATGATATTTTATGATTTCTGGATGAGGTGGGGTTTTCTTAAGATTTAATCCAAACTTCAAACACTTGACAACATGATCTGGAATGGGAACAATTAACTACTATAGTCTTACTGATGAACAATATGACACCATTGAATGGTAACCTTAGTCATGGAAACCAAACTGTACTTATGAAATAACAGAAGTCTAAGACGTAAAGAAAATAGTTAAGTTAATATAGAGGTTATATAGTTATATCAGTTACCATACAAAACCAGTAAACCCAAAGAAAAATTGAAAAATTGAATTAGGCATGATTACATAATTCATTTTTCCTCGAACTACTACTTGACTATAAATAATAATTTTAGAAGATACTGTATAAATTTGTGTTAGTGAGTGAGCAATAGAAATCGATTCCAAATTAACTTAGAAAAATAAATAATCTACGGTACTTCAATGATGGAATAAACACATATAAGTTTATGGAACTATTCTTAAATACACAGATGAATTCTCAAATTCGAAGGATACTATATATGCAAACCATGTGTAGAGAAACTCATATCCTACTATAATAAAACAAAACCCAACTTAAGTACCAACATTTTTTCTTTTACAAAATAAGTATACTTCAAGAATTCAGAGCAGTAAGGTAACTATGTCAGATTGGACATTATAATTTAGATCATTCAAGCAGGATATATAAAACCACGAGGAATAATAGGTGAGAAACAAAAAATGTCAAGAGGAAACACAAAACATATGCAAAAGAAAAATTACTATAAATATTCCATTGGAATAAGTTAATTACATCATCACAAATAAATAGGAATTTTTAGTTTAGGGAGTATAATCCTGTTCCTAAAACTCAAAATAAACCAAAGTGCAGACAAGATATAATGAGAAAGTAAATATTAACGCCCAAATGAGATACTATGAGTACATTACTTAACATGTTCTTCTAGAACTTGAAAATAACTTCCTTCTGGAATATCTAAAACAATACCTAGTTTTAAAACAAAAGGTCGTAACATGTAAACAATTCATTTTCCCTACACGATGATTAACACATAGGAAAACCATCATAATAATAGAAGTTGAAATCTTCTTCCCATGGGAAAACCCAACGCATGTGTTTGTATCCACATTAGTTACCGACCACAAGGTCATCACTTAAGAAGTACCCCACTAAGGACATTTGTAGAGCACCAACCTGGAGGGCGGGAAGGGGAATATTTCAACTAGCAACAAACAAAAAGAGAAAAATTGATTGCAGTTAGCGAGGAGCTTCTAAGGGCGCCATTGTGGTACCCACATAAGGAATTAAAGAAAGAAATTAAACTTTTGGGAGTGTGCTAAAATATTGGAACGAGATATGAAAGAGGAAGAAAAATAGAAAACTCAGAGTTAGAAAGAGTCAGAGGATACCTGGTAATTTGAGAGCTTAATTGTGTCTTCCTCTGTAGGCTTGGGGGGAAAAATAAATGCTCCCAAACAAAAGGAAATAAGAGACTTAATGGTTAAAATTTCAAATTAAGGAATGACAAAAATAATAATCAACGTTAAGGCAAAGATTCACCTCCATAACTCTACAGCTAAATACGTCGTCGCATAATGGCATGTTTTACATCGCTATGGTTATCTGATAAATAAGAGGCCTTCTTTCTCTAATTAGTCAAATGAACATAGAAAAGGAATCCAATAATATAACAAGAAAAAAAAAAACCCAGCCGAGAGGGTAAGAGGGAAACTCAAAAATATAGCTAAATATGATGAGTTGCAGAGCAGTTTCTTGGTAAAATCGGCTTCATCACCGACACATTCTTAACTTGCAAAAAAATAAAATAGCTAGCCAGCAGTTAAGCAATAGGAAGAGTATAATAAATAAACAAGAAAGGAAAAAAAATGGGGGTCCACAATATACATACACCTTTCCCCCATCTTACCATAAGGTTTGTCTCATTTCCACTGATTTTTCAAGTTGTTAGCAGGCGGAAGGGAGAGACTCTCACTAAGGAAGACACCTTTAGTAGTCATAGAGAAGATGAGAAGGAGAAAGACACCGTCCGTCTTTCTACAAAAAAATGTTATGGGAAAGACGTCTAGGAGGAATTAGGGTTTCGAACCTTAAAATCACAACATTGGATCTTAGTGGAACCATCCTGGCCTATCGCTAAAAACAAGACTCAAAAACCCTGTGGAAACCATGTGAAGTGGTATTGTAAATGACTTGGGGATGGTACCATAGACAAAATTGGTTTGTGGATAAGTCGAGGGATCACACTTGGTGTTTGTTGCAAAGGTCTCGAACTTGGAAAAATAAATGAATTGACATATATTTGGGTTGAGCATAGGATGAATACTAGTAGCATGGAGATACAAACTCATGTAGTTCAAATTCAATAAATTAACATGGGCTATAATATATTTCACCTATCTGGTGGGTAATTGAAGAGTAAGCGATCCAACAACAAACAAACCTCATGACTCCTCTTCTAAAGTAGAGCCATAGGAACTTCAAAATTTAACTATTGGTTCACATATTGTTCGGTTAATGATAAAAAACTCCATGGGTTACAAACCACAACCACAGAAAGAATATAGTGATAATAGTATTCTCTGTTCATATATAATAATAAAAATAAAGAAATAAATTTATTAGTTTCCTTGGACAGGCGACATCTATAATTTTAATTTAATTATTAATAATTATTATGTAAATGATATGGATTTAACCTCTGTGAAATATTCTATAATATTCTTAGTAGTATACATGAATCAAAGGTTTATACTTATCTCCAAAGTAGTTACACCCATTTCCCTTCTTTTTTTAGCTAATATAATGGTTTCATTTATGCCAAAAGATTACATCGATGTTTATATTTTCCAAAATACTATCAACCTCTCTTACCATATTTATTGGTCAGTAGGTAATTACCAAAAAGAATAACAATTTTTCAGAAAAACATGTCTAACTATAAACGTAAGGGCACATAAAACCAGAAAACCTTCAAGATTAGTGTATAACTAAAAACCATTATGAGTGTGATGAATTTAACATAGAAAGATGCTCCCTTCTAGATCTCAATGATGATGAATTCTTTAAGTCACAATTCACATGTTTCTCCATGTGGGCCAATCTATCTTTAAATCTATTGGGTTTATCCTATAGGCACAAATGCACCCTTTTCCGGTTGGGAAATATGTCTTACATATGCCATTAGTTTCTCTGGCGATTTTTCATGAAAGCGATAATCTCATTCCTATCATTATTTTGATCTGTATTGAGTTGATCCAAACCATAAGAATCGACGAAGATAGGCTCGATGGCCTTTCCTTCTCTTGGATCCTCCAATTTAAGTTTAGCATTTTGTCCTCTCTCACCCACACCCCTCTCATATTTTCCACATTAATGTATCATTGTTATTTTGAACCTGAAGACATAAAAGCTACAAACCCACTAAAGGTGCCAAAATCACCTAGACGTTTAGACACCCAAGCCACTCCTAAATAAGCATCTACTCGAAGATATACAAAAAAAACCTAAGATGGAATCCAAATATCTGGATGGTTTGGACCTTGTAGCCCTCTTGTGAAAACACATGGAGACCTCCACAAAACAACATGATAGAGGACGAAAACTTAGAAAGAAGGTGATGGGTTGCAACCAACATAAACTAGCAACCCATGACCTCAACCAGAACTGAAAAAAATATAACAGCCAGGCCTGAAACTAGAACTCTTCCTAATAACCAGAACATCCACTAGAAAATCCACTAGAATGCAAAAATTCCAAATTACGTTGGCATGGTACTAGAAAACAACCAAAGTATTATGGTTGTCCTAGAGAGGTAGTGGGCTAAAGCATCCCTCACTAGCCACATACCAAAGACCTGAAGTAGACCAATGAAACCCTTACTTCCAAAGCAAGACACAAGGTTATAGAGCTCCCAAATTTTCCAACAAGAGCCTAAAGAAACTAATTACCAAAACATATACTAATAGTGGTTGAGAGGTAAAAGCTATATAGTAAAATAGTTAGCCATACGTTGTTCCAGGCTTGTGAACCCAATATCGAACTCAATCTACTCTCAATTATGTAATATAATGCTACAGGCACCTTGATTTTGGGATAAAACTATCATTTTGAAAGCTCATGAATTCTTCAACGCAATATGATTGAGAAGTATTAGCATCACCTCTAGCTCACTATGCTTGAGTGCATGGATTCTCTTTAACAAGACCATTAGTGCCACAATGAGCACTGTCTCTTTCCCTGACCCCATCTACAAAGAAACAAACAAAACACACATACAACTTAAGGTAATTCCATTTAGAGTGTCACATAACCAGAGTCCTTGTCACCATGTAGTCTTCATAGCGTCCTTCATCAAACTTTCCTTGCATTGAAGTGAATTTAGTATGCATGATAGTCTACATAAGAGAGGCGTGGCACACCACCCATTTTTAATAGCCAACAGTGGGGTGGAAGGAACCTTCCCAAATGACCTCATCCCTCCGCTCATTCACCCACATTGGAGAGCCTCATTTTTCGTTTTAATTAAATTGATTAATTAAAAACATTCACATATGAGAAAGTGTCATTTGAAGTACACTGACAGATGCAGTAGCCAACATGGTATTAGATAGAAATTTATGCAATTTGTAAAAACATCATCATATGTAAGTAAGATCCATGTAGAAAATAGATTTATATATATATGTCGAGTGTTTGCAACATGTGAATCATATAAAACCAAAAATATACATGTTTGTTTTAGTTACATTCGGAGACAACATGTCTCTCAAAAAATATGCAAATAAAAAGCCTAGGCGACTAATCGGCATGGTGCTCATGGTAGCACATCACTGCCCGCACCAACCGCCTCAGTAAGTGGTGGAGCCAACTCGGAACCCCCACGGTGTGCCTCTGATAAGCTAAAGGAACATCATCTAGTCGAGCATAATCTGGAACTCTGCGAGCGATCCCCTCTAGGTTCTGTACAAGCTCGTCTCCCTCACCCCCCTGACCTTGAGTGTCATAAGCGAGAGGGGTCCTCCTCACTACTGGTGACATTCCGACGGGCCTCTCTGGGCCAACATCTTCATACATATAAGATCAGCTGTTATAACATGCATGTATACCAAAAAATCATAAAACTTAGAAAATTAAAAGAGTCTTACCAAGCTCCTCGTCCCAGTCCTCTCCTTCCGGGAGCGGAAGGTTTGGGACTCCAGTGAAATCAGTGCCCGCATAGGGCCAGTCCTCTATGACGATCAACTATCATCAGAGCCATCCAAAGAACTCAGACTGCCATGACATCTACTGGCCGCCCCCTGCCTTGGGCATCAATGCTACCCGTTGAGCCATCCATGGCTCTCTCAACACTGGATCTGGGACTATGGCCCCCTGGCACTGGAAGATAGGTAATCATTCTAGGAAGAAAAATACCAAAATTGACCCATATCCAAACTATTTCAATTTGGTATTCTTGCATTTGATCAGTTTCCGTTTGATGTTCATAGTCACGACTATGGCCTAGTCAAACACTGTTGGGTTCATGCACTCTAATGCAAGAAGTAGTTGTGTCTTGGTAGCCTCGTGCAGTGCCTGTGATCCCGCAGCCTGCGTTATGGTATGTAGCACTACTCTTAGTGCTAGATCAGGGACGGTCTGGAAGTCTACCTTTCCACTACATGTCCCTTTGCGTGCCCCTTCGCACACCTTGTTCATGACCATTGTCATGTTTTCACCAGAATGCCTGGTGCCAGTCAAGATAGGAACTAGACTCCTGCATGACAGTCCAGTGATGAAGTACACGTCTGACACTTCGAGCTCAAGTACCTGATCTTGAATTTTAAAATTTTCCTCATCCTCATCCCATATGTTAATCGGATATTGCAGTAGTTCGGGCTGAGCCCAGAGACATGGCGTTAGGAAGAATTTTTTCAAACATCAATTTCGGAGAGCATTCATGCACTGCTCATTTCCCATTTCCAAATCATCTTCCCCACTGTGCTCTCTTTCCTTCCATTCAATTACCATTTTTCTTTTTACCTGCATCAATTTTGTCATAGACATATTGTAAGATCCCTTTGGTACTTAAAACAACAATTAAATGGCTCTATTTTTGTTAAATTTAAGTGGAATTTGCGTTGCGCCATTGACGCAACTATCTGGCTAACATTCACGCCAACTGGCGCGGCCTCTATTTAAAACAGAGTGGATTGGCGCAGGTCTGTGCTTGATACCGGCACTAACTGCGGAGGCTATAATTTGCAATTCCTCCCCTCAGGGATGCCAAATTGGAATTAAAAGCTATGAAATATGACTTAAAATATGGCTAATGGAAGCAGCTATTACCTGAAAAAGACAGGATCCAGATTCGTCCACTGGATTGCTCACAATCGACACCTCAAGATCGCAAAGGAAATGGCTCACTATCGCACTGCAAAGAAGTAAAAAGATGAAAATTAAATAAGTTTTTACTATTGGTAATATTTATAACTTTTCAAAATCAAAATTAGGTTTTAGGACATGTTTTTCTGATATTTTATCATATTTTTGTCGAAAAATGGATTTTACACTTGCTTTTTGTGCAACGATAGGTTTTCACGCGATTAGGGTAAAGACGCGAGTTGTATTTTGTACTTTTTCAGACTCAGTAAAAACATGAAAAAGTCACTACTGGAGTCACCTTTTAGCTCTTTTTTGACTCTCTAAAATTGGAAAGATCGCCGAGTCGCTTGTCATTTTGAGCTCGTTAAATTGGCTGCGAAATGACATCTACCCAATATACGTTTACCCCTTTTTTGGGCTGGGATAGATTATTTACGAAAAGGAAATACCCTATCCTATCGCAACTAGGAGGTTCTCTTAGACATAGTTTTCTACCTTTTCGGATCTGTGGGACTATCTACAAAAAGGGACTGCTGGATTTTTCTTTTACGCTGTCTCTTAAAACTCTCTAAACATGAAAAGACACCAAGTTCTTCCTTTGTCAAACTCGTTAAAAACTGATGACATCGGATTTCGTCGTAATGATGTTACGTGAGTTCCTCCTTCCTAGGGCTTGTTAAATGTACTAGGATGGATTTTTCCAAAGGACAAACTTATATTGCAAGCACATGCTATCCCCTTCAAGCTTGTTTTCAAAAATAATTAGGGTACTCGCCAGAAATGGTGGGGGGAAATGGAACCAGTATTATAGTTGTGTCGGCAGTATGTCGCTCTTGAACATGGCACTTGTCTGCATTCGTGTTGGGTTGGGGACATCTCATTTCGTTATCTTCTTGCCTTCATGGGTTTGGGTAATATCTTTTGACCACTCATCTGCTCTTTGCCACATCACCATGACCTCATATCCCTTGATTTCAAATACTGACAAATCCAATGTCGTGCCACCGATATGTTCAAGAGAAGTTGGCCTCTGTAGTTTTCAACCTTCCTCTAATTCTCTGTTGGTCTTGATTCACAAATATCATGTTCCTCTGTCTTGTGTCGATGATGTGGGAAACATTATGGCCCACCTTCGATCGAGGTCACTTCCTATCGAATTAAGCTCATTATCGAGGAAGTTGATTTGGAGACTCCCTTCAGATGCCTTAGAGCCTGCATGCCTCAATGGCAGGTTCTTCGCATTCGACACAAGGTTTTCATTATTGGCCTTTGATCGAATGATTCCGCTGGTGTTTGACGCCAGATCACTATTCACATTCCATGGATTGTACCTATAGTACCTTGAGAGCCATCATCAATATTGGTGGTTTTTCTCATGTCTGTTAACGGCTTTCATTATCGGCTAGTAATTAGACAATTTTCTTGCATGTTCAACTTTAGCTCACATATTGACATGCTCAAACTTGTACTCTGTTCGGGTCGAGATGGAGTGAAAGACCCTAGATTTTGTCTACTAAACATCTAGGCTATGGGTTATTTGTGGATTATTATGATTTATTACATGACTCATTCGATTGGATGGCTGCGACCATACCTCAGTCTACTTGTTGCTCCTTATTTACTAGATGGCTGCGTCCATACCTTGGATCCCAGTTTTTTTCTATTCTATTATGGATGGCTGCGCCCATACCACATATCATGTATTAGAGATATTGGTTGTATTTGTATTCGTAGGTTTTCCGACGGCAGTGTTTTCAGTTGGGCGCGTTCTCATAAAGAATTTCACCCCTCCCTCTCTCTCGGACCTCATGCTTTAGGGGGCATCTATTACACAGCATTTTGTCACCATCCCTGCAATCCCTTGTCCCGTACATTGGAGGACTATTCCCATGACCTGTGAACAATGAAATGTCCTGAAAACACCTTGATGGCATCCTTCTACATAAGGACAAGAATTCTCCTCAAGAACATTTCCTCTGGAAAACCCTAAAAATCCATGTTTTGGCATTGGCCCGGGTAGCCAGTTCATTCCTTGCGCCAATGGGGAAAATGCACACTAGTGGGCATGCCAGTTGGCGCTCTGTCCTTGTGTTTCACCCGCACCAAGCCTATTAAGGAATGCTTTTTAAAAATAAATGGTGGAAGTTTGATTATAACAACTTCAGAATGAATCATTAGGAAGAAGTTGGGTTGTTTGCCTCCAGATCTCCCTAATTAGGAAGTGGTTTTCCACCTCTCATGGAACCTTCCTAAGAGATAGGACCCTATCCCATGATTATAGGGATCCCAACCTCCCTTCCTCCCTCTATAAAAGCCTTCCCTCTCCACTTACTAGCTAGCTGAACTTTTGGAAAGGAAATTATCGCTGAGTGACAATCAAGAGCAGAGCTAAGGAGAACCCTATGAGAGAGAGAGTTCTGTCAAATCCCTGACGAGCTTTGTGAGACACGTCTCGCTGGAGCCCTGTCAAAGGAAGATCACGATGTCAAATCATCGATTGTAATCATTCTCTCGTATCTTAATATACATGACTTTGCTATTGGTTCCATGATTGTGTTTGTCTATGATATAATGCAATTTCATTCGTTCCTCTCTAACTGATCGATAGTTATAAAGTGTGAAATATTGCGTTGCATGTTGTCTCTATTCTTTGCATGTGTACAGGTATCTGGATGCGACAAGCTCACGGATCGTGGCCTGTCTGGCTAGGAATGGAAGCGCCACTTCTTCTTTGACAACAACAGTGAAGGAATCATGGTAAGCGATCTATTGCGATTCTATCTTTTGTAACTAGGAATCAACAGCTTTGCATGTTTCGATTGTTGCTAGACCCACGCTAGGGCTAGTGGGATCGCCTTTGTCCGTAGAGGGGATTTACCTCCACAACACATTGTAATGAGAAACAAGCAACAATATTTTATACATTTTTCACTTCAATTTTTTCTAAAATCTGACAATACCTATTATAATTTAGTTGTCTAGAAATAACTTATCTATTATAAGTTAGTTGTCAATAAATAGTGAAGTTATTAGTTACTGTTATTTGTCATATGTTTTACTGACAGTATTAATTAGTATTATTTGTTAATGGCTATGTTGTCTTAATTCATGCAAGTGTTTGGATGGACTCAAGAATATCAAGGACTAAAATTTGAATCTGGTTGTAGATCATACATGTTGATCAGTGCCTACTAGCAAGGTGGTGTAGCTCTTTGGGTGGTGGTTGTATTGCTTGTGCAGATTATAGTTAATTTTCTTTGTATGGCTAGATTAATTTGTTTGTATATTATTGTTTATTATTAGCTTTTTGTGCAAGTCAAGCTACAAGGGTGTCACAGTGAGCTAACTCCATTGAGCTATTTTTTTATTAAGTTAAAAGGCTAACTCCATTGTGTTGTTTTTTTATTACGTTAAAAATAGGGGCTTTCATGATTATATATTTTACAAGGATTATGCCATTATGTGTTAAACATCTTTTAGAAATCAATGCCTATTATACAATTCTTTAAAGGGTGCTAGCTCAATTGAAGAGCACCTTCCATGCAGGAGGTTGGTGGTTCAATTCCACTATACCCTAACATGAATTATTCAAAGATATTGTAGATTTTTCTAATTAAATATATTTATATTGATTTATTTTAATGGTGAAATATTTTTCTGGATTCATTGTTTTATATTGTCTCTAGAAAGACAATATATAGGATTAACGACATTGTCTACATAAAGACAATATGTCTTTAATTCCAACTATTGTTTTTGGAGAGACAAATGAAATTGTCTCATAAGAGACAGTAAATGAACTGTCTCTAGAGAGACAAAAATGAAACTGTCTTTGGAGAGATGAAAATGAAATTGTGTCTAGAGAGACAAAAATGCTTGTGTTATATATTGTCTTTATAGAGACAATATTTTAAGACAATTTAATTTTAAGATGATTTAATTTGAGACACCTTCTTAAAGGAAATATTTAAGACAATACACAAGTTTTCTTTTGTCTAAAGGTAAGAAAATTTACCCAAAAATTGTCTTAAAACCCCCCTTTATGTTGTAGTGTATGAACGAGCACTCTCACATATTTTTAGATTCCTCAGGACTTGAGAAAGTGGTTGAGGAATTGCACGAGAATGTTCTTTCAATTACTTGGATCTTTGAGGGGATTCATTATTTTCACAATGGGCCACTCACTGTTCAGTATCATTTTGTGTTAGATACATTGAATTTTCACTTTTGGATTGATAAGAACTACATTGTGAACATCTGGTTGTTGGTATAAAAGTATCTCTAGAGAATGATAGCTTAGTTTTTGATGTAGATCATTTGAAAAGTTACTCAAATTATCAATTGATAAAATTGCTTAACTCGACACGTCCTCTTCCTTTGGAGGATTAGTGTGTTTGATTTTTAAATGATGTACGGATGGATTTGGAGAAGACCTGGAGGAAAAAAAACCAACCTTGTGACTATTACTGGTCATTCAATATCATGTCTGGTAGATTTGGTCACATGTCAACTTTCTCGGATTTCTAGGCCATACTGTATACAAAGGGCACCTTGTTTTTCTCTACAAAAGGGAACATATATTCGCAGCGGATTAGTGGGCCCCTTTAAAGGCCAAGGATATGGAGATTATCATGACATTGGATTGATAAAAAAAAAAATTGACTATATTGTTCAAACTGTTTTGAGGAAATTGGGAGAGCCCTAGGGGAGGATCTCATAAAAATCATCCAAGTCACCAACATTATAAAAAAATTATCATGACCAATTAAAAAAAAATCCAAATGAAAATACAAAAAATAAGGCTTGGGATATCCTTGAGAGGAATTTTAGTGTGAGGGGGTAATCAATTTAAAGAAATTAGTATTGCACAACGTGCTATAGAAATGATTGAAGATGAAAATGAAGATGGATATGTAGCAGCGAATATATAGAAATATGAAGAGATTGGTGAGTCCAACTTGAAAGTGGACCAAATTTTTTATGGTATGTTTCCAAAAAGAGAAGAAACCATTGAATTTTGTCATAGATAATGCTACCGATGGAGAAACAAATCATTCAGTGGACCTATCAATTGAAATTTTTGGTGTTAACATTGATGAAGAACAATTCACTACTGATGAGTGGTTACATATGATGCAAAAAAAATGTCTTATTGATATGTTATTATTTGGTGAGATAAGCCCACTTGTGGAAGAAAGCATGTTTACAGTAGCATAGTTAGTAAATAAATTGAAAATGAAGATTATGATGCAATGAAAAAAGTAGAGAAAGGTGTGACATAGGAAGAGAAGCAGCCGCGAGAGGAAAAAGATATCATTGCAGAGAAGAATGATAAGAATCAATACGGTTCTTCAAATATATTTTAACATAAACTTAACATTTTTTTTAGTGTAAAAATGTTAGAAGGAAGTGAGAAGAAGTAAAAAAATTTGAAGAATATTTAAAGTTCCTTGAATCATGGCATGAGACACCATGTGTTGATGAAGTCTACATAGAAGTTGCAATAACGAATGTTGAAGACAACATGGAAGATGTAGAGAATCAAAATATCAACAATTTCTTTTATGTATTGGAGTCATGAAGAGATAAAATTCTATTATGAACTTATGTTGCAGAAAATTTATAATCAAAATATCGATGATGAAGGAAAAACTATGGAAGATGAGATGTGGCACCAGTCGACATGCAAGAAATTTTTTGAAGAGGTAGAGGACATGAATTGACAACTTAAAATTATTTTTTATATTTCTATGCCAAGAAAAAATATAACAATGGAAGGGACACAACAACAAATAAAGAAAGTGAAATTTGGAGCTTATAACAAAAAGACAAAGATTAAGAAGTTCAAAGGATAAACGTTTTCAAAGAAACAAAAAAAATAAATACAGCCCAAGAGTTGATGTCAAATTTTTGATTCATTGTAAGCCTAACTGAGATTTAGAACAATAGACATATTTAAGCTATTTTGAGTCAAGGTTAAATTTTCAGCTATGATTAACGTAGAGTGTTGGAGATAATTTCACTCGTCTAACACCAATTCACCACCTCCACCTCCTCAACTGCCTCACCATTTCAACATCGCCATGACCTATTCATCTTCAAAGAGGTGCCACTGCCATAACTCATTTAACTTGAAGGTGTAGTTACCGACTTAGTTTTTTTGTATAAATTGAGATGATCATCAATAGAAGAGGTGTAGACATCCATTGTTGAAACACAATTGTAGTTTCTTTGACATTTCAATGTTCTCTTAATTCATGTCTAGTTTTATGTTTAATTATAGTCGTAGTAGTGTTTTTATGTGTTCTCGATTTTTCAGTGTGGAGCTAGCTCTGAAGGAGCATTGAGGACTTATGAGTTTATTGTTTTGAATTTGCGACGTGTCATGCTCACACTACTCATCATAGAATGTGCAGTTTTCCCCTCTTGAATTGATTCCAGTAGGGAAACATCGAGATATAGGGGTATCATTCTCATGACCAATCATACTTTTTGGTGACTACAGTCCTTGGTGGAGGTGATTCTCTTGGTGCTACCATGTCTATTATATTCACATGATTGAGAATATGCATCTATGAGTCGTGGATGTAGCCATTGAGATTTTGGAAGAATTACTGATATTTTTTATATGTTACGTAACCATATCTTGTTTTTAAAGTCCATCAACTCGAAATTTGGAGGTGAGATTAAGTGGTGAGATTAGGTCCCTATATTACTAGTGTAGTCTCTTATTATGTTAGTATAGACCCCTTTATTTTTATAGTTGTAACCCTGTAACCCCCATATTTTTATTATTGTTCCCTTAAATTATTATTGTTAGGTCGGCTAGGATTACATTGTGGCCCCATGGACTCCTATATATATATAAAGGAGGTTTTGTAATTTGTATCATCCAAGAATTATTCATTCATGTAATGTATTGGAGGTTTCCCCCTCGAAGTGGCTTATTTATAAGGCGTTGATATCTCTTTTCTTCTATTTTTGGAGCTGGTTTCACAACATTTGGTATCAGAGCTTTGGATTCTAGGGTTTCGCTGCTCCAAATAGGTCATCGTGGCATTGTAGCTATAAAACAATTTATACGAAGGTTCAGAAGCTGAAATTGTTAGGGTGCGAATTAGAAATTTTGAGGAACATCGTCGCAAAATTTCAGAGCATGGTTCACAGTAGTTTAGAAGATATGGTCTGTGGAAGTTAGGTCTTTTTTACGCTCCCAAATTTCATCTCAAAGAGGTGATCGTGGGAAAAATTTTATAACTCT
Organism: Pinus albicaulis; assembly: GCA_034641835.2. Lineage (NCBI taxonomy): Eukaryota > Viridiplantae > Streptophyta > Pinopsida > Pinales > Pinaceae > Pinus > Pinus albicaulis. Next base: position 56,214 of record JAXQQM020071942.1, on the reverse strand, counting down.
CTCTCTGAGCATCGGATTGGAATGATGTAAAACATGGCCGCAAGTGCATGGATTGTAGTTTCTTTTCTATCAATTTCAAAGCCGAAGGAGGAAAAAGTGACACGTGGCAGGTCGTACAAGTTTGCTCTACTGAACCAGTCCATTATTAGGTCATTGTGGGAGATTGGACATAACTTTGTCTTGAAGAATCCAAATCAGGTTAGACCTATTGCACTCAAAAGAGGATTCAGAGGGCTACCTCAGGGCCAAATTTCAAATATTGAAGATTCGAAATCACAGAGATAATTCGGTTTCAATATCGAACTCCTCAAAAGCAAGAAAAAGGTGTGTATTTGTTTTTTCAAATTGCATAAGTCATGTGAAAAATTAGTTTGAAGTGATTCCAAGGGAATATTGAAGCATAGATATCAGTATTGGGTTCTAAAATGCCACCTAAAAATAATTCCATACTAATTAAGCCCTCAGAAATCTATACTATGACGCCTGAAGAGGAAGAATTGCAATATGAAATATCAAAATTACGGTACCAGGTGCAACAAATTTAGATCTTACGAAGAGAAACCGAAGATGACATAGATGGTTTAAAAGAAGAAATGGAGGCTAAGTTTTATGGTTTGAAGGATCAAATAAAATCTAATATGGATGGTAAAGTAGTGGAAGATCACATCGAGCATCGACAACAAGTTCTCCAACTCTCAAAGGATAACCTAACTTTGGTGCAGAATCAGATGAAACAATAGGAAGGTGAACATCACATCGAAAGAAGTTCTGAAGCAGTCATAGAAACAAGAACCCAACAAGTACGATCAATTTCAAAGTATCTCAACAAGTGTAAGAACTTTACTGTAGAAGATTCCACATGGGAGGATGAGAATTTTATACAGAAGCATCAACAAATAATCAAGTGTTGAGGACAACACTTGTTTGAAGGAGAGGGGCATGTTGGGTCCTTATATTATTAGTGTAGTCTCTTATTATGTTAGTATATCCCCCCTTATTGTTATTGTTGTAACCCTGTAACCCCCATATTGTTATTATTGTGCCCTTAAATTATTATTGTTAGGTCGACTAGGATTACATTGTGGCCCCATGGACTCCAATATATAGAAATGAGGTTTTGTAATTTGTATCATCCAAGAATTTTTCATTCATGTAATGTATTGGAGGTTTCCCCCTCGAAGTGGCTTATCTCTAAGGCATTCATATATTTTTTCTTCTATTTTTGGAGCTGGTTTCACAACATTTTGGAAGACGTATTGATATTTTTTATATGTTATGTAACCATATCTTGTTTTTAAAGTCCCTCAACTCGAAATTTGGAGGTGAGATTAACTGGTGTATTATTTTTATAGCTTATTTTTTTATCTTCTTGGGCATTTCCTTTTTCTATGATCCTTTTTTCACAAGCTCATTTGTAAAAAAATTTTGGTTAGCTATTATTTTTTATTCGGGTAGTATTTTTTAGAATTTTTTGATAAATAGAATAGTTTTATTGATGATAATGAGTATCATGAGTTGCTATCTACTCCATAAGGTCGTGCAATTGAATATTTACCACTTACCAGTTGATCATGAGAAAATATGTAACTAGATCCATATAACACAAGATTAAAAGTGCAACTAAGACAAAAATAGAACCAAAAATGTTTTCAACGGAACTAACAATTCTTATTGAAGGAAATCTCCATCTCAAATATCCAAAGTAACATATGGAGAAAAAAAAATATCATATTATACATCCTAAATAATCATGGGAATATGCCTTCATACGATGATTCACAAGGAGCACATAGAAGTAAATAAAAATATGTCTTGGTGGAAATAATATGGTGTTCAAATGCTAGACAATAAAAGCAATGACAGGAAAAATTCTCCTAGCAAGATTGCACTCTAGAGAGTGTTATTTACTACCAATAAGGGAAAACCATGTAATGACGAGGACGAACCATATCACAAGGTTTATGGTGTGTCATCATTTGGCACAAAAGAAGGGAAAAACATGAATTTGGATGAATTTCTCCATTAAAGGGGCGTGATAGTATAATAATGGAGAAATTTCTAGAAAATTTTACCATTAGGACTTTGTTAATATTTAATTAAAATTGAGTGTTTATAAACCATTATAATATAAATGTATTACTTCAATAATGTATAAAAGAAAAACATATATACATTAAAAAATATTTTAACATTTAAATTTTGTTGTCGTTACTATTTTTGAATATATATATATATATATATATATATATATATATATATATAGTATGTCAATTTTAATACTTAATATTGGTTTCAAAATTTTAACTTCCTAATTATTGTCGAATTTTAAAGTCTTCTAACTCGATAATTAACACCAACTACAACGACATAGGTTAAAATCACATAAATATTTCTATATAATTTTTTCATAAATATTATTCATGCTTATTATCCTATGGATCATGCATGAGGTGTGTATTGGTTCACCTAGAGGTTATAGTGGTATGGATTTATAGTGGTAGCAATATAATTTATCCAAATATTATAGTGGTATAGGTTATAGTGATAGCCATTGAATCGACCTAGATGTATGGTAGTAGCACTAAAACTAGAGGATATAGTGGTAGTAGTTGGAATTTACCCAAACGCTATAATGGTAGTGCTCTAAATGGGCTCCTGTAACAAAAGCATGATGAGGTAATTATCGTGATTCCTATAGACATTTACTAGTGATTTAATTTATTTTGGGTGTGTGTCATATTATTTGCACGCCTAGAAACACGCATGAAGCAGGAGGGAAGAGTGGAGTGGTTATGCCTTTGCCAAGTGCAGCAGGGGTGGTAGGCCCCCTGCATAGCGTCCAGGGCAGCACCGTGGGAAATGTTTTTTGGACCCTATATTAGGTGTGGGGACTCATGTATGGTTTCGTGCATGGGTTTTCACATGTTTTGGGGCATGATTGTTTTTTTCTCATAGTATTTTGTAGATCCGGTCAAGGGAACTACGATTATGTTCTAATCTAGGGTTAATGAATTGCGGTTTATGAATGTAGTGACATGTATATGTATGTGTTGTAACATTGAAAGGAAGATAATGAAAAATCAAACTAGCAGTCACAGTTTGGGATCCAAGAGAAAATCTCCATTTATATGTGTTTTATGTTTTATGCTCTCCCTATTTCTTTTTTTCGGCTTTTAAAAATTAGTTTTCAGATCATTTATGTACATAATTAAAACCTATAATTTATATGACTACACTAATTATTATCTAATAAAAATGAGGAATAATTATTATATGACTATATCATAAGACATGTCCATAAAATAACTTTAGTTTCTCTATAGTATTTGAATATGGTCTCTTGAAATCCATTAAAACCTTCACATGTTGGGGTGTAGTGAACTAGAGCGTAATACCCCTCCGTCTCTATGTAAATATATTTTGTTTTTAGACTGAAATATTTTTAGTTGACCAACTTTGAAGCCATGGTGGACATAAATAAAAATAGAGTATGATGATATATGAATTTCCATTAATGAAAAAAGAAACTTAAAATTAATTCGTAAAGAAACACTTGAGTAAGAGAGGCTTTCCAAGATTTGGAAACCAATGTGGCGGATAAGATCAAGATAATTTCTCCTTAAATATCGCAGTTGTAAAAAATACTCAGTAATGGGAAAGTAAATAATTACAGGAGAGAAAAGCGGGTTTTAAAGAAAAATAAATAAATTAAAGCAAAAAGAGGAAAAGGCCTTGGCTAGTGGGTTGGCAGACCCATGAAATGTAGAACGTCACTAAGGAAAAATGTGCCGAGAAATAATATATAAAATACATTATTCGGAATAAGAAGAGGCTGTTGATTCCAATAAAGTCCATCTCAGCTTTGGGGGAGCCCAAGGATTCAGTTCAACGTTGGGAGGAAAAATGTTTTCTTACTTGAATTTTCAGCTAGTAATCGGATATAAATTCTCTTTGCTATTAAATTATGGATTTTGTACATATTAAAACTGAAACTAAAGTTAATACGTTGCGTTTTTATGGACTTCCATTAATATAGATTTTTTGGGTGTGCACAGCTAGAAGAATTGGTGTGATGAATAAATAGATAATAATTTTTGTTAGCATCAGTTCTGTGTGTGTACATAGTAAAAAAAAAAATTTGAGCACGAAATGAAATAATGATTGCAGGGAATGTGAATGCAAGAGGATCGTCTATGATACTATGATTTTTTTATATATATAATTGATAAGTAAAATCCTATGATTGAATATGACTGATGTATACATATGTAGGTAAGTTGAACCACGGTAGAAGATGTTGGAATTAATATTCTCACTTGGATGAAATAATTTTATTATATGCTTAGATGTGTTGATTGTATTTGATGACTACAAATACAAGAGATAATGGCTATGCAAAGGAAATCATTTTCATGGAAATAAAAGGGTGATTTCAAGTTTGGTTGTTTTGGTAGAGTGTTATTATTAACCCTCATAATCGAGGGTACCAACTCAATTCGGATATGCCATTATAAATTCCACATGGTGCAAAAATCTGAAAAAGAAAAAATACCCATTCATCTTGTGAGACTATGTGCTCGTCGGATGAGGGGGGATTGAGTCTTAAGGTAAAATCCAAAATAAAAGCAACTGACGACATCATCTTGAATGGGAATAGTTAACTACAATAGTTTTACTAATGAACAATAGGACATCACTGACAGGTAACCTCAGTCAAGGAAACCAAATTGTACTTATGCAGTAGCCAAAGCCTAAGAGGAATGGAAAATAGTTAAAGTTAATATATAGAGTTATATATTTATATCAGTTACCATACAGAATCAGTAAAAACCCAAAGAAAATTTGAAAAGTTGAATTAGCCATGATTACTAAGTCCTATTCGCCAGAACTACTACTTGACTATAAATAATAATTTCAGAAGATACGATATATTTTTTTGCTAACCAGTGAGTAATAAAAATAGATTCCAAATTAACTTAGAAACATAAGTAATATAAAGTACTTCAAAAACGGTATAAGCACATATAAGTTGATGTCACTTTGATTAAATAAGAATATGTATTCTCTAATCGAAGGATACTATAAATTTAAACCGTGCGTAGAGAAATTCATAACGTACTATAATCAAATAAAACCCAACTATAGTACCAACATTTTCATTGTTACAAAATAATTATACTTCAATAATTCTGAGCGGTAAGGTAACTATGTCGGATTGGACATTATAATTTCTATATTTCAAGGAGTATTATATAAAACCACGAGGAATACTAAGTCATAAAGAACAAATGTCAGGAGGAAAAACAAACAATATGCATAGGAAAAATTACTATAAATATTCATTGGGAATAAGTTAATTACATCATCATGGATAAATAGGACTTTTCGATTTAGGGAGTATAATCTCGTTCCTAAAACTCAGAATAAACCAAAGTGTAGACAACAGATAATGAGAAATTACATATTAATGAAAAAATGGGCTAGAGTGAGTACATTAATTAACATGTTCTTCCATAACTTGAAAATAATTTCCTTCCGAAAAATTTAAATTAATACCGAGATTTAAAACAAACGACTACAAGCCATAAACAATTCCTATGCCCTTACACGGTGATTAACACATAGGAAAACTGTCATAATAATAGAAACACAAATATTCTTCCTGTGGGAAAACCCAATAGGTTGTTTGGTCTCCACTTTACTTAACGAACCCAAGCTCATTACTAAATAACTATCCTCCAAGGACATGTGTAGAGAACCAACCCGGGGGGGATATAACATCCGACAACGAAAAAAAAAGAGAAAATTTGATTATAGTTGGCCAGGAGCTTCAAAGTCTGTCATCGTGGTACCTGCATAGGGAACAAAAGAAAGAAATTAAACTTTCGAGGGTGTGATAAAATACTAGAACGAGATAGGAAAGAGGAAGAAAAACAAAGACCTTGGAGTTAGAAAGAGGCAGAGGATACCGTATGAGATTTTAATTGTATCTAGCCCCGCAATCATCATGGGAGGACAAATTAGTGCACCCAAAAAAAAAAAAAAAAGAGACTCGATGGTTAAACTTTAAAATTAAACAAGGTAAAAAATAAACAAAGAATCAACACTAAGGAAAATATTAACTTGGAGAACGCTAAGGCTCAAGATGTCGCAGAATAATGCCACGTTTTTTGTCACTCTGTTTATCTCAGAAAGAAGAAGCCCTCTTTCTCTGGTTAGTCAAATGAACATAGAAAAAGAATATGAGAAATTAACAGGGAAAAAAAACCAGTCGATAAAGGAAGAGGGAAACTCTAAAAATTACCTGACCATGATGAGTTGGAAATAAGTTTCTCAACAGAATCGATTCCATTGCAGACACGATATTAACTTGCAACATAAATAGAATAGTTATCCATAACTTAAGCAATATAAGGAGTATACAAAATAAACGAGCAAGGGAAAAAAGAAGGTACATGATAGGCATACACCATTCCCTCGTTTTACCACAAGGAATGTATCGTTTCCACGACTTCGTCGATATGTTAGCGGGCTGAAGGGAGAGTCTCACGGTATGGAAAACAACTTCAGTGGTCACATAGAAGATAAGAAAGAGAAAGACACCTTCACTATTCTATAGACCAAATGTGATGGGAAATATTCCTAGGAGGTATTATTTTTTTTAACATCAAAATCATGTCATTGGATCTGAGTGGAACCATCCTTGCCACTCAGTGAACATAATACACAAACCCTATGGCACTATACCCAAACCGTGTGGAAACCACATGAAGAGGTGTGGTAAATTAGGTGGGCAAGGATAATTTCAGGGATGACACTTGGCATTCGTTTAAAATGTCTCGAACATGGAAAAATAAATGAGTTGACATGCCTTTGGGTTAAGCGTAGGATCAATACCGATAGCATGGAGATACGAACTTGTATATATTGCACCTCTCTAGTAGGTAATACAAGAGTAAGTGCTCCAACATCAAGCATACCTCATGACTCATATTCTAAAGTAGAACAATAGGAAATTTAATATTTAATTGTTTGTTGGGATGCAAATTATCTAGAAGTAGTATAATGGAAGAATGAATAAAAAAATTCGATCACAATAGAACATTATAAAAGGGTCAATACTTAGGGAAAAATAATACAATAGGGTATAGAGTTCACATATAGTTAGGTTAAGGACAAAAAACTCTGTGATGTAGACCACAACCAAGGAAACAATATAATGATAATTGTATTCTATGTTCGTATATCAAAGAAAAAAAAGTGTAGTTTCCCTCGACAAATGACAAATTGGTATCAGAGCATGAGTTACCACACTAGGCTAGAAGACACCGCCATAATTAAAAGAAATATATGTAACAGTGTAAATGTAAGATACTCATAAGAGTTGTATTGTTTATAAGGTACTTGTGTAAACCTGTCTGCAACTGAATGATGAATAATTCTCCTTCATCCATAACAGGCGGTGAGGAATTGTACGTTGTGTTGGGAAATAGTAGCAACCCAACACCCTATCATTTTATGGATTTCTTAAAAATGTGAAATAAGAGTTGACCCATCTCCGGAGTAGCAATAGACATATGTTGAAGTACAATGAGGAGAATCATAGAATGATAAGAGAATTTATTGAAAATTTCAATTATAGAAGTATAGAACAGGAAGGGATAAAACGGAAAAAGGGGGAAAATAAATGAGAAAAGTCTAAAGTGGAGGTCTGTTAGATAGGACATATCCAAAATTGCAGAAATAAAGGAAGAAAATGGAGTTACAAGGGAGGCTAGGAAAATAAAACCCCCTACCTTTGATGGGGAAAAGAGGAAGATGAAGAACATGGCTTTTAAATATGATAAATATTTTCAACTATATCAATATGAGAGTAATATGAAGGCTCGAATGGTTATTTACCAATTGCACGAAAAAGATACCCTTTGGTGGGAAGAGGCCAAAAGTGTGCACTAGTTGGAAGAAAAGACAATTTCGTGGGAAGAATTGTAGAAAGTGTTTAAGTCTTGGTACTTGAGTGAGAGATATTATCATGGTTGTGCCAAGGAGTTCCATGAGCAAAGGTTGGTAGAGTTAACTATGGATGAGTTAGTAGCGAAATTCAAAAACGTACTGGCGTGTGTTCCTTATACTAAGGAAGAGAAAGCCAAGGTGCAATGGTTTTTGAATGGTTTATGATCCCCTCATAAGGAAAGGATTGAGTTAGAAAATCGTAGGCTAATGGATGAGGCCTTTAGGAAATCCATTTTGTGCTATCATCACTTCAAAAATAGAAGTGAAGGCTTAAAATTGTGGCAAAGTAAAGATAGAAACAAGCCTAGCTGCAAATCGTATAAAAAACATAAACCTCTTCATCTAAAGATTTTGGACTCGATCATTAAAGGAAAAAATTCAGTAACGGAAATGTGATTCAACCTGTAGAGTATCAAACTGGGTCAAATCCCATGCAGCTAAACTACAAAAATAACAGTGGAGCCCAGGAAAGAGAGTCGTTGAAGTGTTTGGGTTGTAGATAAGCACACTTCTTAAGATATTGCCTAGATAATCTGCGATCCATTCAGAATATTCAAGGACTCCATGAGGCAAAGACTATGAACGATGTCACCATAAATATCCCCAAGGTTAGTGCATCCTTACAATATAAACAAGCTAAGCTTCAATCTACCATGATTGAAATTTAAGGTACCATTCTAAACCAATCTATTTCTATTCTAATTGATCTAGGGTCTAGTTTAAGTTACATTATTCGTCAAATTGTGGAAAAATGTAATTTGAAATCTAAGAAAATCAAGAATACATGGTTGGTATAGCTAGCAACTGGTACTAAAAGGAAGGTAACTAGTCATATAAGATAGTGTCTCCTTGCCTAAATGGTTATTCCACAAGGATAGACCTAAATATTCTTCCTTTGGGACCTTATGACATATTGGTGGGAATGAATTGGTTAGATAAACATGGTTTGTTTATAAACTCTTTGAAGAAAATATTGAGTTGTATGGGGCAAGATGGGAAACCTAGATTAATTAGAGGCAGACAAAAAAGAATATGAGTTCGTCAAATTTCATCTTTATAGCTGAAAGGAAATACAAGAAGAGTATTCTTGATATACCTCGTGAAGGTGGAAACAAATGAAAAACAAACAAAAAAATGAAATATAGAGACCCTACCAGTTATCAGCGAATTTGAAGCCATTTTCCAGAAGAAATACTAAGTTTAACGCCCCGTAGGGATGTATATTTCTATATCTATTTAGTACTAGGTGCCACCCCAGTATCTAGAGCTTCTTATCGAATGAGTATACCAGAGTTGATGGAACTAAAAATTCATTTTCAAGAAATGTTAAACAAAGGTTACATTAAACCTGGTGTTTCACAATGGGAGGGGCCTGTACTATTTTTTAAAAAGAAGGATGGCCCATATAGAATATGAACTAATTATCATTAATTGAATAAGTTAACAATAAACAATAAATACTCATTGCCCCGAATTAAATCAAGTTAGGGTATAAAATATATTTACAAATATTTATTTAGGGACTAGCTATCATCAATTGTGGATAAAGGACAAATATATTCAGAAGACAACTTTTAGAACTCGATATGGGAATTAATGAGTTTGTAGTGTTACCCTTTGGTCTCACTAACGCACCAACAACCTTTATGTGTCTAATTAACAATGTAATTCACCAATACTTGGATGGGTTTGTGTTAGTGTTTATCGATCATATTTTATTGTATTCAAAAAATCAAGAAGAGCACAATAAACATCTGAAATTGGTGTTACAAACTTTAAGAGAACATCAACTACATGCAAAACTCAGTAAATGTGCATTCTACAAAGACAAAATATAATATTTAGGAAACTTTATTTCGAGGAAAGGATTATCTATTGATTAGTGATCTCCATTAACAATTTTCCCATACCTCGTGATGTGTCAAAAATTCATTTATTTATGGGGATATTTGGATATTATCGAATATTTATAGAAGTATTTTCAAAATTAGGTCACCACATGACTTCCTTACAGAAAAATTGAATAAATTTTAAATGGACAACCCAATGTGAGGAATGTTTTGACAAATTAAAATACTTACTGACAGTAACTCCTATATTGAAACTTACAGACCTAAACAATGAATTTATTGTGTGCATTGTTTCTTGTATTGAAGGTATTGGGGAGTTTTAATGCAAGAAAATGTAATCATAGCTTATGAATCTAGGAAACTGAAAACACATGAGACAAATTATGTTTAAAATGATATGGATTTGGTTGATGTAATACATGTTTTAAATATGTGGAGGAATTAACTCCTAGGAAAAAAATTACCATGTTGACAAATCATATAAGTCTGAAATATTTTTTTATCCAACCATATCTCAATGTTAGACAATCTTATGGCTAGCTTTCCTTAGAAAATTTGATTTTGATATTAAAGACATAAAGGGAAGAAAAAATAAAATTAAAAATACTTTAAGAAGACATGCACATATTATAACGAGAGTAGTTGTTAACATTATTAAAACATATTTTATGGAGGAAATTAAAAATCTCATGTCAAGAGACCCTAAATATTTTGAAATACAACATCAGTTGCAACAAACAGAAATTCCAATTTATGGAGAGAACATGGAAAAAATGTTAATTTAGAAGAATATATTGTTTGTTACCAATGTGAGTAGTTTAAAGTAGATGATATGAGATGAATATCACAATAAACCATATGCAGGCCATCTTGGATATCATAAAATGATAACGACATTAAGGAAAGAAATTTTTTGGGCAGGAATGAAAAGGGAGGTGATGTAATATTTATCAAAATGTATATAATGTCAACAAATAAAGGTGGAACATCAACACTCTGCTAGATTGTTGAACCCACTACCCATTCCTGAGTGGAAGTAGGAAGTGGTTTCCTTGGATTTTGTTACAGTATTACCCTAGATGAAAAGGCAACATGACTCCATCATGGTGGTGGTGGACAATTTGTTGAAAGAAATCCATTTTATACTAGTCGAGTCCACTATTGGAACCACACAGATTGCTAATATTTTCATGAAGGAAATTTTCTTCCTTCATGGCATACAAAAGATGGTAGTGTGAGATAGAAATGCTAAATTTACCTCCAAGTTTTGGAAACACCTTTTTTGGGGCATGTGAACTCAATCAAATTTCATCATGTCATATCATCCTCAAATGGATGGTCATACATAAAGGACTAATTATATTGTGGACGATATGCTACGAATGTATGTCATGGATAGGCCTACCAAATGGGAGAATTTTCTGTATCTAGCAGAGTTTGCTTACAACACGAGCTATCAATATTAAATTAAAATGAGTCCATGTGAATATTTGTATGGAATGAATTTCCATACACCACTAAATTGGAGTCAGCCAGTGGACAGAGTAATTTTGGCACTCGATGTTTTGTAGGAAATAGAACAGGTGGAGCAGAAGGTCAGATAGAATATAAAAATAGCACATGATAGGAAAATTAGTTACGGAGAAAATAAAGGAATCCATAAATAGTTTGACATTGGAGACCATGTTTACCTAAGAGTTGATACCGGGAACCAGCTGGAGAGAGAGGATGGACAGCGCTAGGGTTACATTGAGCTATGCCGCCGCCGTCAAGGTCTATGCGGATCCTGCACTCAACAACATTTCTCCTGAACTCGTGGCTTTTGGCCTGGATCTGGCCGCGTCCCACATCGGCTCCTGCGTGCTCGGGTTTCAAAGCTCTGCAAAGGAGCTCAGCTCAAAAGACTCTGTGAATAATGCCCTTGTTGGAGCCGCCGCTGCGCCCACTACACCATGGGATCTGCATCAAGGGAGAGCAAAGATTACAAGATCGGATCGGTGGTGCGGCCCTCACGCTGACGGATCGGGGCTACTCAAATCTGAAAAAATGCATGTGGACCTGGCCCCAGGCAAATCATGCAGCGACAAGGCAGATCGGACCTCCCAGAATCTGATCTGTCTCCAATCAGTTTTGGATCAGGCTAGGGGGGGTTTTCTACAGGAGGAAGAGGTTGAAAAGGCGCGATTGACAGTTTTCAAGGAATCTGGCAGCCATGCAGCTACAGAGTTCAACGATTTCTCTTCTTCTCCTCTGGGCGAAAAGGTGCCTAAGCCCGATTTGCACAACTCTCTACTGATTCAGAAGACAGGAGAGGCAGAGAAGAAAAGCGATTGGTATCAGCAGGAGCAGGCCTCAGCAAATTGGTTCTTTGAATCTCACTCTTTAGGTAAGAGCTCGTCCCCTCTGAACTCTCCTTCTTTCCAAATCTTTATCAAACTGCCGGTGGGTAAATCACGTATAGCTTGGGCAAATGACGACACCTCAATCCTGCAACTCAAGCAGCAGATCTGGGTTATGACGGGCTACCCAGTACCGATACAACATCTGGTAAACGGGCACAGGTCTCTCCAGGACTGCAGGCACTTACAGGATTACGCCATAAGAGCAGAGAGTACCATCACCTTAAATCTGCGCCTGAGAGGGGGCGCGGTGAACCAGAGCACGCCCAGGCAAACAAATGGTGGCCCCTCTTTCAAAAATATCCTACAGGGGAAAAAAGGAGTCGGCCCAGCTCCAGAACAAGCTGGAAATACTCCGAGGCCTTACATAGTTGAACAGCAGGAACAAACCCCTGCTTTAAAAATCAATAGTTCAGCAACAGAGGAGCATATCAAGACATATGAAGCTCAGGCATTAATATGCCGCTTCAATGGTTTTTGGCCTAAACCCATGGACCTTTTTCACTGGATCTTCACCCACTGGTCCCTGGAATGCGAAATACATCTCTGTTCGAAGGGATTTTTTATTGTTAAATTTCAAACCTCGGAGGAAAGGGATATCATAATCAGAGAGGGGCCTTGGTTCTGGGGGTCCACGGGGTTGTTTATCACTCCATGGTTTCCAGATTTTGACCCCAACACTATGGCAGTCTTCAGACTGCCAGTATGGGTGAGACTTTACAACCTGCCCCTTCATTTCTAGAATGATCAGGTTCTTGAGAGCATTGGGAACAGTCTTGGGCGTTATATTAAAACAGATATGGAAAGACTAGAACAACGAATCTTCACCTTTGCCCGGATCTGCGTGGAGGTAGATTTAAGCAAAGGACTACCGGAGAATATTATGCTGATTTATAAGCAACAAAATTGGCTGCAATCATTAGATTATGAGAATACTGCATTTAGATGCAGGAATTGCAGGATGACAGGACACTTACAAAATACATGCCCAGAAATTAAGAAAGCCAATAACAAAAAGAAACCGAACAGGAAGCAGATAAAAGGCTGGCAATATCCCCCTCCTGATTTAGAGGAGGACGAGTCAGAAGAAGAAGAGGAACTAGTCCCACCAGGAAATCAGCAGACTACACAGGAACCAGAGGCACAAAAAAAGGACACAACCGTACTAGTGGATCCACATTCTCAGACGAAACAATCAGACAGGAATGCAGTGGATATGAGCAGCGGAGGGATCAAAAGACACCATACATCAGAAACTTCAGATTCGGACAAGGATACAGGAACCAAAAGTGCAGAAAATCAGATTGTCCTTGTCACTTGCGAGCCATCTCAGGGCGAATGGCGCAAGGTTGAGAAGAAGAAAGGGAGAAAAACCTGATTTGTGGGACATTTTTCCCACGATCTAGCAGCTTCCAGTTTTTCTGCCCCTCCTTCTTTTCTCTTTTCTCATTCTTTTTTCTCTTCTTTTCTCTGAATGCAAGGTAGCCTTGCTACAACGCATTGTGTGCGAGAGCACATGAGCCCAATGGGCAATTTCTGAAAATGCTTCAATGCATATGCTATGTGTAACTTTTCATTTTTATTAATAAAAGGTTACCGATTTTTTCTGTGGAAACAAAAAATGTTTACCTAAGAGTAAAACTAAGAAAAATTACCTTAAGATTCGAGACTTACGTGAAGTTGGCACCACAATTCTATGGGCCTTTTGAAATATTGGACATAATTGGTCCAAGTGCCTATCAGCTGGCATTTCCTAGCCATATTAGAATTCATAATGTTTTCCATGTGTCTTTATTAAAGAAATATATTCATGATATTTCTCATGTGGTTGATTGGAAGTTAATATAGGTGTAACCTGAATGATACTTCTTACTAGAACCACTCCACATATTAGATCAGAAAGATATTTTTCTCTGAAGTTGAGTTGTTGCTCGCGTTAAAGTGTAGTGAATGCACTTTACACACGAGGAGGCTAATTGGGATGCGGAGGATAAAATGAAAGAGGCTTACCTGACATTGTTTTAGAAATATGCAAATGAATAAGAAACAGTGAGGATGGTTTTATTATAAGAGGGGGTAAATGCAATACCCCTTCGTATCTACATAAATAGAATTGGTTTTTAGACTCCACTATTTTATGTTAATTGACTAGGAATCCATGGTGGACTTGACTTAAATAAAAAATAAAGTACGATGATGTAATAAATGAGTTTTATTAATAATAAAATAAAAATTGAAACTTAATTGGGAAAGAAACAATTGAGTAATAGATGCTTTTTAAGATCTAGAAATGAATTTAGTGGATACGATCAACATAATTTTTCTTTAAATCTCTGAATTGTAGAAAAATATTGAGTAAGGGAAAATTAAAGCACCATAGGGACAGAAACACATGACTTAAAGGAAAAATTAATTAATTAAAATAAAATGAAGAAAAATCCTAGGCTAGTGGGTTGGCAGACCCATGAAAGGTAAGACACCACTAAGGAAAACTATGCTGATAAATAATGTATAAAATACATTATTTAGAAAAGAGGTTGTTGATTATAGGAAAGTGCATCTCATATAAGGGGAAATCTAAGGATTTGGTTTAAGGTTGGGAGGAGAAGTTTTTTCCCCGTTGAATTTTCAGCCAGTAATCAGTTAGAAATTCTCTTTAATCTTAAATTATGGATTTTTTACATATTAAAACTGAATCTAAATGTAATATGTTGCAGTTTTATGGATTTTTTTAAATATATATTTTGTGGACGTGCATAGTTATAAGAATTGGTGTGATGAATAAATTGATAATAATTTATTTCATCATGGGTTGTGTGTGTACATAGTCAACAAATGTTTTGAGCATTAAATGCAATAATGATAGCATGGAATACTAATGCAAGATTATCGTCTATGTTACTATGACTATGTTTATATATAAATGATAAATAAATTCTTATGCTTAAGTATGGTTGATGAATAAATTCGTTGGTAAGACAATCCACAGTATAAAACTTTGGAATAATATTTTCAGTTGGATGAAATACTATGTTCATATTCTAATAATTTATTGATTGATCATTTAAGCTACAAAAAATAATTTTATTATATGCTTAGACGAATGGATTTTATTTGAGGAATTCCCATACTAGAGATAATGAGTATGAAGAGGATATTCTTTTCATTAAAATAAAAGGGTAATTTGATGATTATTTTTTGGTAGGGTGGTAGTAGTAACCCTCATAATTGAGGGTGGTAGCTCAAATAGGTTAGGCCATTATAAATTCCACATGGTGGAAATATATGAAAAATATAATAATGAAGGGATTATTCTGTAAATCTCTAGCAAGTACTCTGATGAGATTTTATGATTTCTGGCTGAGGTGGGGTTTTCTTAAGATTTAATCCAAACTTCAAACACCTGACAACATGATCTGGAATGGGAACAATTAAATACTATAGGCTTACTGATGAACAATAAGACACCATCGAATGGTAACCTTAGTCATGAACACCAAACTATACTTATGAAATAACAGAAGTCTAAGATGTAAGGAAAATAGTTAAGTTAATATAGAGGTTATATAGTTATATTAGTTACCATACAAAATCAATAAACGCAAATAAAATTTGAATATTTGAATTAGGCATGATTACATAATTATTTTTTCCTCGAACTACTACTTGACTATAAATAATAATTTCAAAAGATACTGTATAAATTTGTGTTAGTGAGTGAGCAATAGAAATCGATTCCAAATTAACTTAGACAAATAAATAATCTACGGTACTTCAATGATGGAATAAACACATATAATTTTATGGAACTATGCTTAAATACACAGATGAATTCTCGAATTCGAAGGATACTATATATGCAAACCATGTGTAGAGAAATTCATATCCTACTATAATAAAACAAAACCCAACTTAAGTACCAACATTTTTTCTTTTACAAAATAAGTATACTTCAAGAATTCAGAGCAGTAAGGTAACTATGTCAGATTGGACATTATAATTTATATCATTCAAGCAAGATATATAAAACCACGAGGAATAATAGGTGAGAAACAAAACATTTCAGGAGGAAACACAAAACATATGCACAAGAACAATTACTGTAAATATTCATTTGGAATAAGTTAATTACATCATCATAAATAAATAGGAATTTTTAGTTTAGGGAGTATAATCCTGTTCCTAAAACTCAAAATAAGCCAAAGTGCAGACAAGATATAATGAGAAAGTAAATATTAATGCCCAAATGGGATAATATGAGTACATTACTTAACATTTTCTTCCAGAACTTGAAAATAACTTCCTTCTGGAATATCTAAAACAATACCCAATTTTAAAACAACAGGTTGTAACACGTAAACAATTCATTTTCCCTACATGGTGATTAACACATAGGAAAACCATCATAATAATAGAAGTTGAAATATTCTTCCCATGGGAAAACCCAACGCATGTGTTTGTATCCAGATTAGTTAACGACCACAAGGTCATCACTTAAGAAGTACCCCACTAAGGACATTTGTAGAGCACCAACCTGGAGGGCGAGAGGGGGAATATTTCAACTAGCAACAAACAAAAAGAGAAAAAATGATTACAGTTAGCGAGGAGCTTCTAAGGGCACCATTGTGGTACCCACATAAGGAACTAAAGAAAGAAATTAAACTTTTGGGGGTGTGCTAAAATATTGGAACGAGATAGGAAAGAGGAAGAAAAATAGAAAACCTAGAGTTAGAAAGAGTCAGAGGATACCTGGTAATTTGAGAGCTTAATTGTGTCTTCCTCTGTAGGCTTGGGGGGGAAAATCAATGCTCCCAAAAAAAAGGAAATAAGAGACTTAATGGTTAAAATTTCAAATTAAGGAATGAAAAAAAATAATAATCAATGTTAACGTAAAGATTCACCTCCATAACTCTACGACTAAATACGTCATTGCATAATGGCATGTTTTCCATCACTATGGTTATATGATAAATAAGAGGCCTTCTTTCTCTGATTAGGAAAATGAACACAAAAAAGGAATCCAAGAATATAACAAGAAAAAAGAAAAAACCCAGCCGAGAGGGTAAGAGGGAAACTCGAAAATATAGCTAAATATGATGAGTTGCAGAGCAGTTTCTTGGTAAAATTGGCTTCATCACCGACACATTCTTAACTTGCAACAAAAATAGAATAGCTAGCCAGTATTTAAGCAATAGGACGAGTATAAGAAATAAACGAGAAAGGAAAAAAAATGGGGGTCCACAATATACATACACCTTTCCCCCGTCTTACCATAAGGTCTGTCTCGTTTCCACTAATTTTTCTAGTTGTTAGCAGGTGGAAGGGAGAGAATCTCACTAAGGAAGACACCTTCAGTAGTCATAGAGAAGATGAGAAGGAGAAAGACACCGTCCATCTTTCTACAGAAAATATGTTATGGGAAAGACGTTTAGGAGGCATTAGGGTTTCGAACCTTAAAATCACAACATTGGATCTTAGTGGAACCATCCTAGCCTATCACTAAAAAAAGAATCAAAAACCCTGTGGAAACCACGTGAAGTGGTATTGTAAATGACATGGGGATGGTACCATAGAAAAAATTAGTTTGTGGATAATTCGAGGGATCACACTTGGTGTTAGTTGGAAAGGTCTCGAACTTGGAAAAATAAATGAATTGACATATATTTGGGTTGAGCACAGGATGAATACTAGTAGCATGGAGATACAGACTCATATAGTTTAAATTCAATAAATTAACATGGGCTATAATATATTTCACCTATCTGGTGGGCAATTGAAGAGTAAGCGATCCAACAACAGACAAACCTCATGACTCCTCTTCTAAAGTAGAGCTATAGGAACTTCAAAATTTAACTATTGGTTCACATATTGTTTAGTTAATGATAAAAAACTCTATGAGTTATAAACCACAACCACAAAAATAATATAGTGATAATAGTATTCTCTGTTCATATATAATAATAAAAATAAAGAAATAAATTTATTAGTTTCCTTGGACAGGCGACATCTATAATTTTAATTTAATTATTAATAATTATTATGTAAATGATATGGATTTAACCTCTGTGAAATATTCTATAATATTCTTAGTAGTATACATGAATCAAAGGTTTATACTTATCTCCAAAGTAGTTACACCCATTTCCCCTCTTTTTTTAGCTAATATAATGGTTTCATTTATGCCAAAAGATTACATCGGTGTTTATATTTTCCAAAATACTATCAACCTCTCTTACCATATTTATTGGTCAATAGGTAATTACCAAAAAAAATAACAAATTTTCAGAAAAACAGGTCTAACTATAAACGTAAGGGCACATAAAACCAAAAAACCTTCAAGATTAGTATATAACTAAAAATAATTATGAGTCTGATGAATTTAACATAGAAAGATGCTCCCTTCCAGATCTCAATGATGATGAATTCTTTAAGTCACAATTCACATGTCTCTCCATGTGGGCCAATCTATCTTTAAATCTATTGGGTTTATCCTATAGGCACAAATGCACCCTTTTCCAGTTGGGAAATATGTCTTACATATGCCATTAGTTTCTCTGGCGATTTTTCATGAAAGCGGTAATCTCATTCCTATCATTATTTTTATCTATATTGAGTTGATCCAAACCATAAGAATGGATGAAGATAGGCTCAATGGCCTTGCCTTCTCTTGGATCCTCCAATTTAAGTTTAGCATTTTGTCCTCTCTCACCCACACCCCTCTCATATTTTCCACATTAATGTATCATTGTTATTTTGAACCTGGAGACATAAAAGCTACAAACCCACTAAAGGTGCCAAACTCACCTAGACGTTTAGAGACCCAAGCCACTCCTAAATAAGCATCCACTCAAAGATATACAAAAAAAGCCTAAGATGGAATCCAAATATCTTGATGGTTTGGACCTTGTATCCCTCTTGTGAAAACACATGGATACCTCCAGAAAACGAGATGATAGAGAAGGAAAACTTAGAAATAAGGTGATGGGTTGCAACCAACATACACTAGCAACCCATGACGTCAACCAGAACTGAAAAAAATAGAAGAGCCAGGCCTGAAACTAGAACTCTGCCTAATAACCAGAACATCCACTAGAAAATCCACTAGAATGCAAAAATTCCAAATTACATTGGCATGGTACTAGAAAACAACCAAAGTATTATGGTTGTCCTAGAGAGGTAGTGGGCTAAAGCATCCCTCAACAGCCACATACCCAAGACCTGAAGTATACTAGTGAAACCCTTACTTCCAAAACAAGACACAAGGTTATAGAGCTTCCAAATTTTCCAACAAGAGCCTAAAGAAACTAATTACCAAAACTTATACTAATAGTGGTTGAGAGGTAAAAGCTATATATTAAAATAGTTAGCCATATGTTGTTCTAGGCTTGTGAACCCAATATCGAACTCAATATGTTTCATCTGATTTTACAAAGGTCTTGGTTTGGGTTTAAAAACTTTTCTTGGAGGTTTGGATTTAAGGGCATTTCTTGGAAGCAGAGTGATTTTGCAAATAATTGTTTTGGGTTTAAAGAATTTTCTTGGAGGACATTTCTTGGAGGCAGCCTGATTTTGCAAAAAAAATGTTTTGTGCTTAAGGAATTTTCTTGGACGTACATTCAAAGGACATTTCTTGGAGGTATGTGATACATATTTTTGGATGTTTTTTGTGCTTCATTTTTTTTGAAAGTATGGAGTTGGGTTTAATTTCAAGAAGACATTTTCTGGAAGTATTTTTTAAAGTGACGTTTTTTTTTTAAGTTGGAGGCATTTTTTGAAGTGACATTTTTTTAGAGTACGTGTTTTGAGTTGAAGTAAATATTTTGAGCTTCGTTTCATTTTTATAAGACATTTTTTTCTCAAATTTGTTAAAGTAAGTGTTTTGGATTGGAGTATGTATTTTTTGCAAAAAATTTAAAATGATTTTTTTTAAAATTAAATATTTTGTGATGTTTTTTCTATTTGAGTTATTGTCTAATTTTTTGAAGGAATTTTTTTGAACTTCATACCCTATTATCATGGGAAATCAAAGGACTTGTGCGAGAAAATATGATCGAAAAAGAGACCCTGAGGAACGTAGAGAAGAGACGAGATAATCTCGCAAAAGGAAGTTAGAAGCCCTCTCAAATATTGAAGAGGAAAATCAACCTCAAGCAGAAATTGAAGCAGGTATGTAAATGTAAATATTATGATCTATTGATATATTTAAAAATTTCCTAGTATAAAATGTGAAGCTTAATTTTTATTTGATGAACTAATTTGAAAAATATTTTGTTTAATGTAAACATATAGAGATATTCCTCAAAACATTCATGATGAGATACAAAATTTTGAAAGAGAAAGTGAAAGAGAAATTGAACCAATGATTGAAGATGGTGAAAATATTGAAAGAAATCCAAATAAAGAAATTGAATCACAAGGTATGTACATATATATATATATATATATATATATATATATATAATATATATTAAACACATGCACGTATTATTGAAATTATAGATATATTTATTAATTTAGTTATTTATTGAATATGTACTATTTTTTCGAATATGTACAGATGAAATCACTGTCGATGATGAAATGTTAGAAAATGTTGACACTCACACATATGGAGATAAAAAACCTGACCATGCTATACGATATAGTGTTAATTGCATTTTTGAAAATTATTTCTTAAATGAGCAGGTGACAGTTCAGGCTCAAATGTTGAAAGGTTTCCTATCATTAAGGAAATTAAAAGAAGCTACGACACTACTGGGTATTTGAAAATCAACCAAAGATAAAAAAATCAAGGAAGATGTGATAAAAAATATGAGTAGTGCTATAAAGTCAATTAAGAGATCTAGAGAGAAATATGTTTCAATTGTACATAGAGAAATACAGATGGAAATGGTTTCATCAAGTACTAAAGAGAATCATTTGGTAACATCTATGGCACGAGCACTGGGAACCTCACCAAAAAATTTGCACAAACATTGGAAATTTCGGCTGCAAATAGATATAAATGATGAACTCGCTTGTTGGAGAGCTATTTGTAGGCAACCATACAAAGATAGACTTGGATAAAATGTTAAAAAAATAATATATGAATATTGGAAGAACAATTCGCGTGTTTCGCCAACTGCAAGGGATGTGATGCGAAGAAGAATAACACGAAACCAGTACGAATAACATGAAAAATATTTCTTGGAAACCACTCAGATAGAGTTATTCAACAAGTTCAAAGAAAAGAATCATCAAATTCATGTTTCACTCAGTGCTTTTGTTCAACAAAAACCATGGTATGTAAAACCTATCACCGTACACGACACTTGTTGTTGTCGTTATCATGTGGAATTTGAGCTATATTATGACACATTCCTTGATTTTGGTAGAAAATTATGGAAGGATTCACCTCCTCCTTCCACTATCCATGATTTCATATCTCAAATTCTATGTGAAAGAGAAAGCGATGAACTATTTTACAAAATAAAATGTGTTGGTGGTAAAAAAATGCGATGATTGTAGAAATTTGACTAAATTTCAAAAAAAATATCATATTGATATAAATGATCAATCATTTTCCAACATGAGAGTGAAATGGAAGAGATATGAATATATCGATACATCGATTCAAGCTGCAAATAGTGTTAAAAGAATTGAATTACTAGAAGACGAAATTTTTCTAATAGACTTTTTGAGAAAGTTTGAGGCAGAAATTTACAAATACACCATCTACTCTCAATTATGTAAGATAATGCTACAAGAACCTTGATTTTGGGATAAAACTATCATTTTGAAAGCTCATGAATTCTTAAACGCAATATGATTGAGAAGTATTAGAATCACCTCTAGCTCACTATGCTTGAGTGCATGGATTCTCTTTAACAAGACCATCAGTGGCAAAATGAGCATTGTCTCTTGCCCTAACCCCATCTACAAAGAAACAAATAAAACACACATACAACTTAAGGTAATTCCATTTAGAGTGTCACATAACCAGAGTCCTTGTCACCATGTAGTCTCCATAGCATCCTTCATCAAACTTTCCTCATTTTTCAAATAGATTAAATTAAACTTTCCTTGCATTGAAGCGAATTTAGTATGCACGATAGTCTACATAAGAGAGCCATGGCACACCACCCATTTTTAATAGCCAACAGTGGGGTGGAAAGAACCTTCCCCAATGACCTCATCCCTCCGCTCATTCAGTCACATTGGATAGCCTCATTTTTTGTTTTAATTAAATTGATTAATTAAAAACATTCACATATGAGAAAGTGTCATTTGAAGTGCATTTTTTTTTTGGGCATGGGATGTGACAGGATGGTATTGTAATAAATCCTATTTCTAAATTAAGGATCTATATAGACAAGAATATTGTTTCATGTTTTTTTAAATGTATATATATTTAATTACTTTATATTATTTCTTAAATTTTAATAATGGAAGATGTATTATGGCCCAAGTATTTTGGTTTTTATTATATATTAAATTTTATCAACATTTATCAACCGTTTAATTTATATGGTTATGATAGTTCACCATGCAAACAAAAAATTTAAACACTCTCGCATGTATATACGTTAAGAAATTTCAAATAACTTTAAAAATATTTTCCATGGTATACCTGCACTTCACAATTTTCTTTTCCATCTCATTAGCATATCCCTCCATACCTAGTTCACTATGGATCTCGAAGAGAACCATTCCCATCCCTTTCGAGATTTCATTGTCTCGTGCCTCTTTGATGGATCCCTAACACACCATGTCTATCGAAAGAAGACTTATACTGATGGGTACTTTCATGATAGCTCGCACCACCATCCTGCTACAAAATATATCATTCCTAAAACTTTCGTTACCTGAGCCATACAAATCTCCTCCTCCCAATCCTTTCCCAGATAAAAAACCCATATGTCCAATCCTCGTAAGTCTAATGGTTACTCATCTTCCTAGATTAGCAAAGTCTTCCACTTTGTTTTAAATCCCTGATCCAAGTGGATATTGGCGAAAACCCACCTATTCCACCTATAACCTCTAGTCAGTTTCATCAATTTCCTTTTTTTATAGAAGCATTTACTATTTTTACTAGTTTTTTGAGTCTTGAACTTCCGGAGTAGTTTTGACCCCTTAAATGACATTTTTTTGAGGTCTACAGCAGCCCCTTGGTAATAATAAAGGTATTGTGGTAAAACCTATAGAACGCAGAGAGATATTTCTGATGATATATCATATGTGCCAAACAAAGATAATATGACCAAGTTACGACCCCGGGACGATAGCTTCCCAACTAACCCCAACGAGGCCCACAAATCCTTGGTTTTTCATCTCCTGACATTAGGGTTTTTCTTTTTTATGGTTTTTCTATGTTGTTTAATAATAAAAAGTCCAAAAATTTCTCCAAATTAGACATGTTTGGATGTCGACGTTTCGAGTGTACAACAAGAACCATCGCCAGGACAAAGTTCGAGGAAGAGCAACATAGAGGAAGAGTAATAAATATGAGAATCTACCCCAAATAAATCTACGAGAATCAATAAAAAGGACCTTGAGCATTATTGTAAAATAATTCATAGGCCTGTAGCTGCCACATCTCTTCTCAGAGATAAGCTACCAACACCCTAGCCAGTTTATTTCCATTTTGTCTATAACCATATTTCAGTTGTTTGATATTAATGAAATTAAGTTTCATTCTGGCTGCATATCTACATTTATGTGTATTTTTGGCTCGAGGGGTCTAGACCTAGGTTCAGAGTGTATTTGCGCAGCCAAAAAAACCCTCCAGCTACTTTCCCTTTCGACAGTGATGTCCTCGCATATACCCAAGTCTCACCTGAAGTAGCAATGGGGGGGGGGTGTTGGAACTAGGTTTCCGCACCTAGAAGGAGATTTATGATGTAGATATAACTCTTTTTGGTATGATCTACTCACTATTGTGCTGAGCTTTTTCTTTGAACCCGATTCATATCCAACTTCAACAAAAACCTTAATAAAAATGCAATTATCACATAAACACATATATCTACTCTTATTTTGATTTAGCCAACAGAAACACTTAATAATGGTATAATTCTTGCGCAACCACAATGATCTATTATTATATGATTAACCCAGATAAATGCGCATCAATTAACATCAATCATACAATAGATCTATAAGAAAATAAGTAGCTCATAGGTAATTAATGCATAAGAACACGTACCATGCAAATATACTAGAGAATTTTCCAAAAACTCTCTTTATTAAGAAGATAATCAATGAATACAACTTATTTCCCTTGCACACACAACTGCAGAGTCCTCGCACATAACCTAGGAATTAGGTCTCCTCACACACATCCATAGGAGCCTATAACTTACTCAGACTAAATCGCGACTTACTTGCATAATTCACCTTACATAATCATGATTTAGATATAATTATATGCCTTGATTTGACTCATACATGCCTATTTATAAGACTTAGGCACGCAAAAACCATGGAATCAAATCATGGTTTAAGCCCCATTTTTTACCATTTTATAGATTACAAAATGAAGGAGCTTTGACTCACCCCAAAGTCCCTTGAACCGCGTGCTACACTTTAACAAAATTAACCAATTTGACTCAATAATTGACCTATGGGACCCTAGTCCAATAGGACCCCAACATAAACTCGTGACTCATCCTTGATTCAGTCTACTCCATATTCTTTCATTTTTTTCTTAGGCACCTAGATGGAAGACCTGTAGAGGTTGGATGGCCTTGACACTCTATGATGCAAAATTTTGTGCCTCTCCAACTAATTTCTTTATGGTAGGCCTCTCCACTACCAATTTGATGCTACATTATGTTTCGCAGAGTCCTTTAAGCATACACTAAAAGGTATGTGATAATATAAGTGATTCCTCAGCCAAATTTTGGGTCCTTTCTACCTTGATATGCTCCTTGCAACGTAGCATATCAATCTCTACTTGAATGATTCACTCATCTTGTAACCTAATCAATCTTTGTGCAGGAACTAGGGTCCGCGCAACGAACCAAATTTCATCAAAATTTTGTTGCTTATCCTGTAGGTCTGCCCATAATTTCTGAAGCAATGAATCTTCCCCGATGGAGGAAAATATCCCCATGGAATCTTCGAATAGGTTGCTTCACTCATCCACAACTTCTGTAATGTTGGATTTTTCTTGCTGAATAATGGAAAATCATTTTGGAGGGACCTCTAGCAGTGTTTCTAGTTGTAACTTGGTCTGTAGGTCAGCAATATTTTGTTCCAAGTCTTTGCACACTGTCTCAATATTTTACTTAGAAGAATTTAGTGTAGCTATGAGGGTTTCAATATTAGTGATAAGTGCAGTGTCAGATGGCACCAAAAATCTTGGACTTTGGGCATAGAGTCGGGTAATAAGTGCTTCAAGCTGCTCGAGCTGACTCTCTATGGCATGTTGTGCTTTTTTTCCAAACTGATGGTCCTGATTTAACTGTTGGGCCTATTTTTTTCTTATGTTCGGGCACATGAAGTGTGGTATTATAAATACTGCAACTCGTCCATAATTGTGTTATGCATCATGTGTAAGTGGGCACTCAAGAGCATGGCCAAGTTGACTCTAATGTCTTACCCTAATTGGGCAATTGTGCAATGCACCAGATGTGATGAATGAAGTATTGCGCCCGGTATTTGGATTAATATTCTTTCAATAGTGTCTTTTGTGGCTAGGGTGTTGACTGTAAGAACACTCACCTAAACCCTGAACTGTTGGCTACCTTGCTAAAATTCGTCGAGGACAATATTTTATTGATGTTAAATATTACTCCATGCATCTTCACTGACTTCCTTGACAACGTTGCTAATTTCATCCTGCCTTGACTCAAGGGGATAAATTCCTACCTTTTTGGATTCTTTCTGATTTCTTTGCAGTCCCACCGGAGACTGGGGCCCTCTCTTGGTGCCTCAACAAGTTTCGGTCTACGTCAAAGTGGTGATCACACTATCTACATCACGGTCCTCCAATTCCTTATTACTATGAACATCTATAGTGTCCTTTAGATGGTCTTTCATCTCTATCATCGTTATAGGCTCCTGGACGTCTTTCTTGGTGCGCGGCTTCATCGAAGACTGCTTGGGTGATGCGGTGGAGGTGCCACCTGCGTCTATTGCTACATTAAACTAGGAGGGATACCAATTGGTTATTACTTGGACAATCTCATCTTTTGTCACGATGTAAGGCAGGTCATGCCATACCCTAGACATGTCTTCCTTGGTGCGGATGTGTAATTTGTGGAATGAAGATGTGAAGTCCCCTATACGCTTGTATTGGTCATATAACATTGGCGAGATGCATGACTTTGAAAAAAAAACCTAATGAAGCTTTGTCTGGAATAAGACCCAATTTTTTTTGTTTTTGTCATCCATTTTGGATTATTTTTCACCCTGAGTGATGCGTAGCGTGCAACTTCGCAAATATTAGGTGTGATTGTGGGGAGTTTTGATTGGGACAATGACTTCCATCCAACGATCATGATGAGAAACAATAGTCACACATAATGGAACAACTTCCCTTCTTCCTACGCCTCCTGTACATTCTCCAAAATCTCTTCACACAAATATTTTTCTAAGTTGTACTCTATGTATTTGATGCATTACAGAACTAACATAATGACTGGTGCTAGTAATTATTTGGCGTGACACTTCCTCACCGACTTCCGAGCCAAGATTTTCATGGAAAATGTGACAGTGGGGTTAGTGATGGTGTTGATGGCGAACCCCCGCATATTCCTGACCACTTCATATGTTTTCTTCATGTAATCTTTGGCATTCATCTCCTATCCCATCCCTCCGAAGTTATCTACGAGGTATTCTCCTTGTTATAGAAAATTCGTGATATGATATATGAGAATGTCATCAATGGGAAGCTACATTCTTAACCACATGTAGTTTTCATGCATAAGCGCTAGAAACTCATGCAAATAAGTATCATTAATATTTTTGCAGCCAAAGTGGGGGACATTAAAAAGGATTAGGAGCCCGGAGTTATGCAATCCCAGAGCCCATTACATAGGATCCACCTTGATGATGTTGGCATCTTTATAAGGTACTTGTTCCAAATACTTTGATGATGCAAGCTCAAGAAATTTGTGGGTGTTAGAGTCGGTATCTTCATCCCTCCGACAGAGATCAAATTTCTCTTGTTGCATTTCATTTTAGGTGTCTCACTCAGTTCCGCCAGCTGCATTCCATTAGGGGCATGGATCATCTGATGGTAGGGTCTTGTCACTCATATCCCTCATGTCATGTACCTTCTGGTCCGTTTCTGTTCATCAAAATCATTTAAAGTCATTTTTGGTCTCCGGGTTAGCAATGAGTCATTTTCGGGTTTTTAGGATTCATTAGGTCTAGGGTTTTTTCAATTAGGTCTCAAGATGGATAATAATGACTAGCAGGCATATGAGGAAGCTTCAAATAAGGTTTCACTGCAAAAATTTCATCATCATAATGTTTGATAATGATTTTTCTTCAAAACTCTGTTTTGAAGAAAAATTGTCTATTTTATCCGTTTGTAATAAATGCAATGTAATTTTTAAGTTCTTTAGTTGTAAATTATCCATTCGCAGCCCTGGTCGCCTTTTCCAAAGTTCCATGCCATCCATCCCTGCAAAATAGAAAAGAAATTCATCATCAGTCCAAAAAATCAAAAGGAAGAAAAACAGAGTTTATTTGAAAAGTGCCAAAAGTTAAAACATTACAAAAGTGGGTTTTCAAGAAGAAAAAATTAAAATATTTGCCATATAAGATATTTTCATGATCCAACACTCCATTTTCATGCCAAGAGATAACATCGAGCCAAGACAAATAGTGGAGGAGCAAAGCAATGTTTGGAGGGCAGACTGTGTGAAATTTGTTGAGCGCGGCGCACTGGGCGGTTGTCGCGGCGCATAGGGCCGCTCTGCACTGTGTATTTTTGAACCAGCGCGGCGCATAGATGGAGCGTGATGCACTAGGCAGTGGTCGCGGCGCACAGGGTAGACAACCAAATTTTTGTCATTGCTTCACAAAAATCCAATCGACTCAGTTTTCCTCGCTCCATGTAAGTTCATGTGATATTTTACTGCCCATAAATTCGTGTTTGGGGTGGTTATATGATTGATTATGAGTTTGAATACATAAAATCCAAACCCTAGAATTGCTTCCTTAGGGTTTTGAAGTTGTTGTTTTAAAAATAAGTTTGTGCCAAATTACTCAATTGCACACCTTGTTTTTCTCATCTCCCATCACTGTTATCTCATCACTACACCATCCTCTTACATCCCCAAATTCATTCACTCCTAAGCCCCATTTCCCTGTCCCTAAGTCATTTCATTTCCTATCTTTTACACTTTCCCATCTCACTTGTAAAAATTCCCAAACCCCAACTTTCCCAAATAGTTAATTGGCTTTCCCTACAATTGAGTTATCACTTGATTGAGGTCCATTATTCTTACTGCCCTATTTCTCCTACAATCCCTCCCCTTTGACACATATTTGGCAACTAAAACAAAAGCACCAAATTCTCATTTTCCTCTCATATAAGCCAACATACACCTTGCATGGACATCATGGAGACAGACACTGACACATCATATGACCGAGATAGTGATTCTACCACTGAGCTACATTCACCTAGAAGGCCTCGTAAAGGTGGCAGACATGTGAGAGAGGAGCCCACCTCATTGACTGAATTGAAGGGTTGCCCACTTGCCATGGCATGTTTTCGAGAACAGTCATGCTATCAGTTTTGTGAAATGATTGCTAGGATCCATCATCATCAGGAGTTGGCTCGTTTGTTTGTATTGCATTTACATGATGGTCAGGTAACTCTTGCTGGTGTAAATTTCACTTTGACACCGGAAACTATTTCTCAAGCAACCAGAATACCAAATGGGGGTGAACAGTGGAACAAAAGACAACAGGTGGACAAAGTGCATTATTAACCATACATCAAGCCTAGCTTTGTGAGGCAACTCAACAGGGTGTTCGCATTCCAGTTCCTATAGGAATCCTATGCGCCTATGATGAAACTCATTATCAGATATTTCAGTTGTGAGGGCCGGTTTTCACGCCTCTATGCCTACCACATCAGGTTATTAATGAATTTCACCAGAGTGAGGATGATGAACATACCTTGTTTCATGTGCCAGAACATCGAGAGAATGACCACTCTTTTGTAGAAGAAAACTCCCGAGAAGCAGTACAACAGTATTTATCACTATGCACTCATCAAGATCGTGGTTGTACATCAGCATGGATTGTAGGGTATTTCATGGGAGGATTTCATTTCCCGTGATTTCTTCACAACTCCTCAGGTTCCTCCAGAGGTTGTCCATGATGCAGGTGAACCTTCACATCAGTATGGAGGTCAGGAGGCAGAGACTACTAGTGTGCCGACATATGTCACGTATCAGAGAGGCACTAGAGGATTATTTGCAGCAGCCCGACGAGTACTATCTCCACCTGGGGTGGAAGGGGTCTTGTTGCCATCATCAGCAGCAAAGGTACATGTACAGGACAGAGGTAAGAGGCCTATCCAGGATGAGGGCCCTTCAGGAGGCCAGGATACTAATTTTGTACTCATTGATGAGGATTTGAGCTCTCCAAGCTCAAAGTTGAGAGAGACTATTTAGGAGCAGAAGGGGGAGATTGATACATTTACCGTCAAATTACAAAGATCCCAATGGATCATAAATTACCTGGAGCAACGAAACAAATAGTTGGAAGATCAGCAAACAATCATGGAGTTGCAAAACATTCGTGAGAAACGGCGAGCTTCCTAAAGAATCCAAATAGAGATGACACCCATTGAGCGGGAGATTGAGGCTGATAGAGAGACTTGGATTGAGAGGGTCAATATTCATCTTGAGAAACTTTTGGAGAAGGAAAACAAGGAAAATAACATGCTAAGGCACATGAAGAACCATTATTGGGCGCGAAATCATGTCTGCAAAGCGAGGATCAAGATCCTGAAAGCAAGACTAAAAAGGGCACTAAAGCCTCATAAATGGCATGATAGACTCAAAATTTTGGCCGAAGCTTATTTTTCCTAGCATAGTGCTTTATGGTGGACATTCAACCCAAATTTCAAGAAATTTGGGAAAGTTTTGTCAATTTTGAATTTTTTGGCCTTAACACAGATTTTTCTGCCCAACGCGTAGCGCCACTTGGCGTGCGCTTATAATTGGCAGCTCCTTTTGAGAAAAAAATTGTATTTCTAGATTTCTCATCAAAATTTATGCATTCCTACCCATTACCTAAGGATTTTGACAATTTTTGGGTTTCCTAAAGGGTCAAAAACACCTTAAAAATGGCATTTCTGCCACTTTTTGCACACACAAGAAGTTGTGTTGGGAGATTGGATTTTTGGAGGGGAAAATGGAAACGCAATTTAGAAATTCCACTTGGGTTGGAAATTAGACAGGTAGAGCTTTCCAACGAGCTATTCTGTGCTCAATTTGGACTTCGGGAAGGAACTCAAAATCAGCCTCCAAGTGGCGCTACGCATAGAGATTTCAAGCGTGGCGCATTGGGAAATTTGGCCTATTTTTCATTGAGCAGCTCCGTTTTTCACCTAGTTTTGGCCAGTTTGAATTTTTCATGTAACTCTTGATGTAAATTGATGTAATTCCATGACTATGATTTAATTTTGGCACATTTTTACTCATCCAATTAGATTCATTCACCAAAAAGTGAAATGTAAGTGAATGAATCAGTTTCCTATCATATAGAAGCAAGTTGTTTCATTGCCTATTTTCCAGTTCTTAGTTTAGATATGGTTGAAATAGCTCCTATAATGGTGAGATTGACCCCTAGAGGCATGGGGATTAGTTAGGCTTGTCTATATCTTGTAATTCTTCAGTCATTTTCAGGGTTGGACACTTGGGATTGCTTAGAGCTTCATTGTACATTTCATCTCTGCAATTTTGGCAAAGGAATAGACCAGGGTTTGCAGCACTCTTTGGGATCCATGTGGCTCTATGTTTTTATGGTGTATTTCTCTCTGTGATTGTAAGTTCACTGATGTTTTATGTGTATCATTTCCCTTCTCCTTTCTTCTTAAATTAAACAAATGAGTGATAAAGGTGGAATTCATTAGATTGCTTTTCTCTGCCTTGAGTTTTGTTTAATTTTCCATGTTTTCATTTGTTTGAAGAGGATTATTGAAAGCCTCTTTCCCTCTTCAGCTCCTCACCAGTCTGAACTATCCATTCATTCAATCCAAAGCATCAAAACAATTGCCTTCCTTGCCCCATTCAGAACTCTGCAAAAACTAGGCCTCATCCCCGGACCCAAAACTGCCCTTCCCTTTGATTCCAACAAAAACCTTAAAAATCAAAATCAAACTCCTTTACTTATATACCTAGCCTAAAATTAGCCTTTATTTCAAGTCATCTCAAGCCTTATTGATTATCTTTGCTGAGATTGACCCGGAGAGATCCCTCTCCTGATCTGGTAGGGCTAGCTACCAGACTGGGCGTGGTTTGATGTTACCCTGAACTCTGCCTTCCTTCAGCTTGAGGTATATTTAGGAAATAAAATAGTGGCGACCATACTGGGAATAAAATGGTTTGCTTGTTGGTGTTATTTTTTTATAAGCTACAGACGAAGCCTGAAGTTATGTCAGGTAGCCTTCGAAACGCTCTTGCTTTGCATTAGCGAAAGTAGATAAACGATGCTTCAGTAAATCTCCGGTCTAGCTTGTAAACGTGACACTTGACCTATAAATTTCCCCCAGTACATCAGATTGTTCTAGACTTTGGATGATGAGTTTATAATTTGATAGGCTGAACAAGTTGGTTTTGTCCCTTTGATTTTTGAAAATAATTCAACACACTGGCTTCCAAAAGACATACCAGAGAAAATCTGAATCCTGATCCACCTCCAGTGTATGAAAA
The DNA here is from genome assembly GCA_034641835.2 of Pinus albicaulis. Lineage (NCBI taxonomy): Eukaryota > Viridiplantae > Streptophyta > Pinopsida > Pinales > Pinaceae > Pinus > Pinus albicaulis. Next base: position 24,066 of record JAXQQM020071942.1, on the reverse strand, counting down.
TCCCAATCTTATTTCAAGAATTCTTCATCGAGAAAATCTTGTTATTCCTCTGTTTAAATTTCATTCATGTCCCGTTGTTTTTGAGTACCTTGAAGATCTTGAATTTGATGAACAATTTGAATTGTCGTTGTTTGAGACGAAGTCTAAAAGTGCTATTGGTTCTACTGTCATAAATCCAGAGTTTATCAAGTATCTTGAAATTGAACAGGCTAATAGATCCATTCACGGTTATATTTTGAATATTCAGAATTCCATTGTGGCAACAAATATTCCTGAGTTCATAGAGTGTGCATCTGAAACTTTTGGGCCATCAGCAGTTACATCTGGTTTGTAAGTCCATACTGAGCCTCCTCTCATTCCTACCATTCCTGTGCAACTATCTCTTTCTGATCAACAATATGCTGTAGTTTCACCTCCATCCACACCTCATACATCAACTTCGCCGACTCCTCCTATATTTCCAAATCCGATTGTAAATCCACCAAGAGCAATGGCTTCCCAATTTTCACCTCTCATGTTGCCTCATAACTTGGATGACATGCCCGCTGATTATCAAAGAAAAATTCCATTGTTTGATGGCACTCCTCAAAGTGTTCCTGCTCAGCAACATGTGGATAGAATGGCAGATTTCTTTGACCTACATGAGATTGATGCAGAAAATGTGACCATGAGATTATTTGTGCAAACCTTTGGAGGTGAAGTGAGAAAGTGGTTCAGATATTTTCTTCCTAGAAGTATTGCTACATTGGCTGAGCTTCAGAGACAATTCTTGGATCAATGGGAAGTAAATAAAGATCCTCTTTAGATCACTTATGAATATACCAAAATCAAGCAGAATGTTGGTGAGTCTATTCAAGATTACTGTATTAGATTCAATGCGGTTTACAATGCAATTCCTGATGATTTAAAGCCATCAAGGAAGTCGGATTTGCTTAAGTTTCCGGATGGTTTCGATCCGGACATGGCCTATCAATTAAGAGAAAAAGATCCGGCCACTTTGGAAGACATGTAGAAAATTGTAGTGAGTGTTGAAGCTAATTTAAATGACAAGAGAGCTAGATTGAAAGCTGAAAAGAAAGTAGCAATAAAGGAAGAGGTTTCTACTTCAGATCAAGTACCCCGCAAGGTGGAAAAGATGATTGAAATATTAACACTTGATAATACTGAACCGAAAATCATAAATCCTAACTTCCGTGGTCAGCAGCAACCACAATTCAGGATCAAACAATGAGAGCAGCGAGCACAAGAACTAGCAGTACGACAGCAGGTAAAGACACCTTTACAGCAGAATTTTGTTGGTCCGGAATCAGATGATGAAGATAATGTAATAGGGGAAGAAAATCACTTCTTTACACCTGATGATATGCCAACCTTTATCACTGAAGATGAGGAATATTCAGAAATTTCAGCTGTACAAAAATATGAGGATTTCATCTTGTCAATTGAGACAGCTCTTAAAGAAGAGTCGGATGAATATCAGAGAGGTTATATGAATTATTTTTCTACCCAGTAGAGTCAATATTCACTTAGAAATAGATATGTACCTATTAATCCAATCCAAAAGAGAAAGGAAGTTTCAGCACCAAAGAATGATTCATCTATTGCACAGAAGAAGGGAAAAGAGATAGTTGATCCCACTACTAGCAAATCCCCATCAGCAAATGAAAGATCCAATCAGCCAATTGTATTGAGGGAGAACGCTGAAAAGAAGTATGTTCCAGCCAAAGAGGTAGAAAAAGTTTCAGTTTTTAGCTTAGAGAATGAAATTTCTAAGTTAAAAGTTTCCATTCCTTTGACTGAATTGATGAAGAATAACAACTATAAGGGTCAGGTATCTAAGATCTTAAATTTCGATCCAATGTCTGATATGGTAAATGTGGAAGATGATAAACCTGAGTTGATATTTGGACTAGCATTAGATGGTGAGTCACCAAATAGTGATGTGCCTCCTTTTTATATCAGCCTTAGATTGCACGATTATGTGTTACACAATGCCATGTTGATTATGGGGCCTCCCATAATCTCATGGCAAGGGAAATCATGGAGAAATTAGGATTGGACATCACTAGAAAGTATCATGATCTTTACTCTTTTGATTTCAGTAGATTAAGATGCATTGGGCTTATCAAAGACTTGGTGGTCAGTTTGGATCAGATTTCGACTAAGAATGTTTCGATGGATGTGGTTGTGGCGGATATTCCTCCTAGATTTGGCATGCTTCTTTCCAGATCTTGGGGAGCGAAACTAAAGAGAACATTGCAGCTTGATTTCTCCTATTCTACCATTCTTGTGTTTGGTTAGATGAGGAAATTATATCAGGAGAAAAAGATGAAGTATATGATCACCAGCAAGGAGAAACCAGTAAATCATCCAATCAATTATGTACATACAGATTTAGAGTCATTTGTTTTTTATTCAGATAGTTTCAATGATGTAAATAGTTAATTAGTTGAAGTAGAAGACATTCCGAAAATCATCGAGAATTTCAGAGAGGTCATAAAGAAAGTGAGACAAAAGCTTGAAATTTTCGCTGAGCAATCAACCTTCCGACAACAACATAAAGTTAATGGACATCAAGTAGAAATCACAGAGCAAACAGAATTTCAGCACTTGGAAGAGGATGAAGATGGTTTATGGACCATGGATTTTGATGGTTCAGTAGGGATTGATGGTGCTAGAATTGGCATTTGGGTATGCAGCCCTTTTTCTGCCCCAAACAAGGTACCGAGTAATGTAAGGGTCTATTCTTATAAATTAGCTTTTGATTGTTCAAATAATGAGGCAGAATACGAAGCTTTAATTGCTGGTCTGAAAATTCGTAGAAAGTTAAATGCTAAGAGGATTGCAGTGTATGGCGACTCCGAGTCGGTAATTAAGCAAGTGAAAGGTGAATACCAAGCTAAGCATCCTCGAATGTCGACTTACCAAAATGTTGTTATTGATATCTTGAAATTTCTTTCAGACTATACTTTGACTTGTGTCCCTCGTATTCAGAATGGTATTGCAGATGCACTTGCAAAGGCAGCAAGTAATTTGAAAATTCCGATGAACTCAAGTAACAAATTTGAAATTCATGTGAAACATCGTCCGACTATCTCGGACAATCAAAGGTATTGGCAAGTATTCAAGATGATGTTGAGATTGATGAGTTTCTGCAAAATGAAGGAAAATTCAAAGACACTTCAATTGATATGGAGCATGATGATGGTGAGGCTGATGTGAAAATAAATCAAATGGAAGTATTGCAACTAAAGGATAATTTCATTCCTAAAGGTCTAATACCTTTAGAGGATATTTTTTATCAAGATGACTTAGTTAGAAAACCAACCTTACGGCCAACTGAAAAGGGAGTTGAAGATGTGAACATTGGATCAACTGAAAATCAAAAGATGGTGAAATTGTCCAAAGCATTTCCACCGGAGGTAAAAGAAAAATATGTAGTTTATTGTCTTCTTTTGCTAATGTTTTTGCTTGGGACTATTCAGATTTGAAGACATATGATACCAATATAATTCAGCACACCATTCTGATTAAGCCAAATCAAAAGCCCTATCGGCAGAAGTTGAGAAGAATAAATCCAAAGTTGCTACCCTCAATTGAGAAGGAAGTGAATCGATTGTACAAGGCTGGTATCATCATTCCCATAAGGTTTTCAGATTGGATTTCTAATTTGGTGCCCATACGCAAGAAGACAGGTGATATTCGCTTATGCATTGATTTTAGGAATCTGAATAAGGTTTCTTTGAAAGATAATTATCCATTTCCCAAAATGGATCACATACTTTAGCGAGTAGTTGGAGCATCTCGTATGTCGCTACTCAATGGTTATTCTAGGTATAACCAAATTCTGGTCCATGAGGATGATAGAGACAAAACAGTGTTCACCACTCCGTGGGGAAATTTCCATTATGCTAAAATGCATTTCGGTTTAAAGAATGTTGGTGCGACATTTCAACGGGCAATGGATATGGAATTTGTAAATGAGAAGGATGTTTTTCTAGTTGTGTATCTTGATGATCTGACAGTCTTTTCTAATTCTGATGAAGAGCACCTTTATCATTTGAAAATTGTTTTTCATCGATGTAGAAAGTATGGTGTGTCGCTCAATCCGAAGAAGAGTTTGTTTGCCATGGATGAGGGAAAACTTCTTGGTCACATAATATTAAAGGATGGCATCCGCATTGACCCAACTCGAGTAGAAGCTATTCAGCAAATTGATCTTCCCCGAAACAAAAAGGAGATTCAATCCTTCAATGCTAAGATGAATTTCTTACGCCGCTTTGTGCCTAATCTTGCTAAACATTTAAGGGAGATTACAAACATACTTAAGAAATATAGCGTAGTGAAGTGGTCTGAGGAGGCTGTAAACTCTTTCAATTTAGCGAAGTTGGCTATTTCTTTAGCTCCGGTTTTGATCAGCTTGGATTATACTCAGGATTTTATTTTATTTTCATTTGCTTCGGAGCATACTATGGCAGCAGTATTGATGCAGAAAAGAGATCAGCATGAAAAACCAATTTATTTTTCTGCCGAACTATAAGAGATGCACCCTTAAAGTATAACATCATTGAAAAACAAGATCTTGCTTTAGTGAAAGCGTTGAAATATTTTTGAGTATATATTTTGCATTCTCATATTCTTTCTTATGTTCCTAACGCTGCTGTTAAGGATTTTTTAGTGCAAACAAATCTGGAAGGGAGACGAGGTAAATGGATTTCTACCTTGTTGGCGTATGATGTGGAGATAAAGCCTACAAAGCTTATCAAAGGACAAGGGCTGGCTAAGCTAATGGCTGAGTCGAATTTGCATGCCTTGGACATCAATCTCATTGCTGCTATGTCTGAGGAAAACGAAGAAAGTTCGCTAATTCAGGTATCAGAAATCTTTGTTCTTTCTCCTTGGTATTCAGATATTATATATGTGCTCCAAAACTTGTCACCATCGCCAGGCATGGCTAAAAACAAAAGTAAAACTTTGAAATTGAAGGCTACCAAGTTTTGTATTTTGAACAATGCACTCTATTGGAAAGATCTGGGTGGTGTTTTGCTGAGTTGTTTGGTTGAAGAAGAAGCAAAGCAGGTTATGGAGGATTTTCATAAGGGAGATTGCGGGGGTCACCTTTTCTGGAAAACAACGGCCAACAAAATTTTGAGAGCGGGATATTATTGGCCGACTCTTTTTGCTGATGTGTATAAGACTGTCAAAAGATGTCATGAATGTCATATTTTTGAAGGGAGGAAGAAATTGCAGCCTTTGCCACTTAAGCCCATTGAGGTAAGTGCTCCTTTTTAGCAGTGGGGTTTGGATTTCATTAGAGAGATCCATCCTGCTTCCTCAGCTCAGCATAGGTGGATCCTCACAGCGACAGATTATTTCACGAAATGGATTTAAGCAATTCCCACCAGGCAAGCTACAGATTCGATAATAATTTCATTCCTTGAGAATAACATTTTGTCTCGCTTTGGTTGCCCGAATAAGTTAATTTATGATAACACAGCATATTTCAAATCAATAATAATGGTTGAGTTTTTTAAAAAGTATCACATCATTTTGGGACACTCAACCGCTTATCATCCACAAGGCAATGAATTGGCGGAGTATTCCAACAAATCTTTGGTCAACATCATTAAAAACCTGTTGGAAATAAACAAGAAAAGTTGGCATAAGAATTTGGTCAATGAACTTTGGGCAGACAGAGTGAATCAGAAGAAATCCATTGGTATGTCCCCTCTTGAGCTAGTATATGGAGTTCACACGGTATTTCCTACCTCTCTCGCAGTTCCAGTGGTCAAACTTCTGCAGGAAGCTAGTAGTGAAGATGATCATATGCAAAGTTGAATAAATCAAATGATCCATTTGCAACAGACTAGAGAATAATTTTTCCAAAACACGTTCAAGCTACAAGAGAGAATTAAGAAAATATATGAAAGAAAAGCAAAAGCAGACAAATTTCAATTGGAAGAAGTGGTGCTGAAATGGGATGCAAGGAACGAGGAAAAGGGTAAGCATGGTAAGTTCAAAAATCTCTAGAAAGGACCCTTTAAAATTGCTGCATATCAGGGTCAGAATGATTTTCTTCTGAAAGAGATGAACGGGGAAGATTGTCCAGGAGGGTCGGTCAATGGTCGGCTGCTCAAGCAGTATCATTTCTGAAATGTTTTTTGTTGTTTTACATTCTCATTGTACATACCAGTTTATTTCAGTTTCATTGCAAGTGTGTGCTATGATATTTTCTTCATTTTGGGGCTCAAGGTGAAGGCTATAACTCTGAATATTGATTTCAGTTTTGGTTTGAGTTTGTCGAGTCAGGTCTTTCAGTCATTTTGGTTTCAAAATTCAGTCGGTTTGAGTTAATTTTCAGTCAATAAAATTGAGTCGAGAGTCTTATGTTGATTTTTCGAAATTATGGACTACATAGCCCAATGGACGAAGGCACTGCCTACTCACCCAGAAATTTGTAGTTCTTGGAACCTCCAAGGAGCTACCATCCCCATTGGAGCCAATGTTAGAGTCGGTATCTTCATCCCTCTGTCAGAGATCAAATTTCTCTTGTTGCATTTCATTTTAGGTGTCTCACTCAGTTTAGTTAGCTGCATTCCATTAGGAGCATGGATTATCTGACAGAAGGGTCTTGTCACTCATATCCCTCATGTCATGTACTTGCTGGTCTGTGTCTGTTCATCAAAATCATTTACAGTCATTTTTGGTCTCCTGGTTAGCAATGAGTCATTTTAGGGTTTGTAGGATTCATTAGGTCTAGGGTTTTTTCAATTAGGTCTCAAGATGCATAATAATGACCAGAAGGCATATGAGAAAGCTTCAAATAAGGTTTCACTGCAAAAATTTCATCATCATAATGCTTGATAATGATTTTTCTTCAAAACTCTGTTTTGAAGAAAAATTGTCTATTTTATCCGTTTGTAATAAATGCAATGTAATTTTTAAGTTCTTCAGTTGTAAATGCTCCATTCACAGCCCTGGTCACCTTTGCCAAAGTTCCATGCCATCCATCCCTGCAAAACAGACAAGAAATTCATCATCAGTCCAAAAAATCAAAAGGAAGCAAAACAGAGTTTATTTGAAAAGTGCCAAAAGTTCAAACATTACAAAAGTGGGTTTTCAAGAAGAAAAATTTAAAATCTTTGCCATATAAGATATTTTCATGATCCAACACTGCATTTTCATGCCAAGAGATAGCATCGAGCCAAGACAAATCATGGAGGAGCAAAGCAATCTTTGGAGGGCAGACTGTGTGAAATTTGTTGAGCGCGGTGCACTAGGCGGTGGTCGTGGCGCACTGGCTAAGCGTGGCGCATAGCGCCGCTCTGCACTGTGTATTTTTGAACCAAAGCAGCGCATAGACAGAGCGCGATGCACTAGGCAATGGTCGCAGCGCACAGGGCAGACAACCAAATTTTTGTCATTGCTTCACAAAAATCCAATCGACCTAGTTTTCCTCGCTCCATGTAAGTTCATGTGATCTTTTACTGCCCATAAATTCGTGTTTGGGGTGGTTATATGATTGATTATGAGTTTGAATAAATAAAATCCAAACCCTAGAAGTGCTTCCTTAGGGTTTTGAAGTTGTTGTTTTAAAAATAACTTTGTGCCAAATTACTAAATTCCCCACCTTGTTTTTCCCATCTCCCGTCACTGTTATCTCATCACTACACCATCCTCTTACATCCCCAAAGTCATTCAATCCTAAGCCCCATTTACCTGTCTCTAACTCATTTCATTTCCTATCATTTATACTTTCCCATCTCACTTGTAAAAATTCCCAAACCCCAACTTTCCCAAATAGTTAATTGGTTGTCCCTACACTTGAGTTATCACTTGATTGAGGTCCATTGTTCCTACTACCCTATTTCTCCTACAGTCCCTCCCCTTTGACATATATTTGGAAACTAAAACAAAAGCACCGAATTCTCATTTTCCTCTCATATAAGCCAACATACACCTTGCATGGACATCATGGAGACAGACACTGACACATCATATGACTGAGATAGTGATTCTACCACTGAGCTACATGCACCTAGAAGGCCTCGTAAAGGTGGCAAACATGTGAGAGAGGAGCCCACCTAATTGACTGAATTACATGCTTGCCCACTTGCCATGGCATTTTTTTGAGAACATTCATGCTATCGGTTTTGTGAAATGATTGCTAGGATCCATCATCATCAGGAGTTGGCTCGTTTGTTTGTATTGCATTTACATGATGGTCAGGTAACTCTTGCTGGTGTAAATTTCACTTTGACACCGGAAACTATTTCTCAAGCAACCAGAATACCAAATGGGGGTGAACAGTGGAACAAAAGACAACAGGTGGACAAAGTGCATTATTAACCATACATCAAGCCTAGCTTTGTGAGGCAACTCAACAGGGTGTTCCCATTCCAGTTCCTATAGGAATCCTATGCGCCTATGATGAAACTCATTATCAGATATTTCAGTTGTGAGGGTCGGTTTTCACGCCTCTATGCCTACCACATCAGGTTATTAATGAATTTCACCAGAGTGAGGATGATGAACATACCTTGTTTCATGTGCCATAACATCGAGAGAATGACCACTCTTTTGTAGAAGAAAACTCTCGAGAAGCAGTACAACAGTATTTATCACTATGCACTCATCAAGATCGTGGTTGTACATCAGCATGGATTGTAGGGTATTTCATGGGAGGATTTCATTTCCCGTGATTTCTTCACAACTCCTCAGGTTCCTCCAGAGGTTGTCCATGATGCAGGTGAACCTTCACATCAGTATGGAGGTCAGGAGGCAGAGACTACTAGTGTGCCGACATATGTCACGTATCAGAGAGGCACTAGAGGATTATTTGCAGCAGCCCGACAAGTACTATCTCCACCTGGGGTGGAAGGGGTCTTGTTGCCATCATCAGAAGAATAGGTATAGGTATAGGACAGAGGTAAGCGGCCTATGAAGGATGAGGGCCCTTCAGGAGGCTAGGATACTGATTTTGTACTCATTGATGAGGATTTGAGCTCTCCAATCTCAAAGTTGAGAGAGACTATTCAGGAGCAGAAGGTGGAGATTGATACATTTACCATCAAATTACAAAGAGTACAATGGATCATAAATTACCTGGAGCAGCGAAACAAACAGTTGGAAGATCAGAAAACAATCATGGAGTTGCAAAACATGTGTGAGAACCGACGAGCTACCCAAAGAAGCCAAATAGAGATGACACCCATTGAGCGGGAGATTGAGGCTGATAGAGAGACTTGGCTTGAGAGGGTCAATATTCATCTTGAGAAACTGTTAGAGAAGGAAAACAAGGAAAATAACATGCTAAGGCACATGAAGAACCATTATTGGGCGCGAAATCATGTTTGCAAAGCCAGGATCAAGATCCTGAAAGCAAGACTAAAAAGGGCACTAAAGCGTCGTAAAAGGCATGATAGACTCCAAATTTTGGTCGAAGCTTATTTGGCCTAGCATAGTGCTCGATGGTGGACATTCAACCCAAATTTCAAGAAATTTGGGAAATGTTTTGTCAATTTTGAATTTTTTGGCCTTAACACAGATTTTTCTGCCCAGCGCGTAGCGCCACTTGGCACACGCTTATAATTGGTAGCTCCTTTTGAGGAAAAAATTGTATTTCTAGATTTTTCATCAAAATTTATGCATTCCTACCCATTACTGAAGGATTTTGACAAGTTTTGGGTTGCCTAAAGGGTCAAAAACACCTTAAAAATGGCATTTTTGCCACTTTTTGCACACACAGGAAGCAGTGTTGGGAGATTGGATTTTTGGAGAGGAAAATGGCAACCAAATTCATAAATTCCACTTGGGTTGGAAATTATACAGGTATATATTTCCAAAGAGCTATCTTGCACTCAATTTGGACTTCGGGAAGGCCCTCAAAGTCAGCCTCAAATTAGTGCTACGCATAGATATTTCAGGCGCGGTGCATTGGGAAATTTGGCCTATTTTTCACTCAGCAGCTCAGTTTTTCGCCTATTTTTGGCCATTTTGAATTTTTCATGTAAATCTTGATGTAAATTGATGTAATTTCATGACTATGATGTAATTTTGGCACATTTCATCTCTACAATTTTGGCAAAGGAATAGACCAGGGTTGCAACACTCTTTGGGATCCATGTGGCTCTATGTTTTGATGGTGTATTTCTCTATGTGATTGTAAGTTCACTGATGTTTTATGTGTATCATTTCCCTTCTCCTTTCTTCTTAAAATAATAAAATGAGTGATTAAGGTGGAATTCATTAGATTGCTTTTCTCTGCCTTGAGTTTTATTTAATTTTCCATGTTTTCATCTGTTTGAAGAGGATTCTTGAAACTCTTTCCCTCTTCAGCTCCTCATCGGTCTGAACTATCCATTCATTCAATCCAAAGCATCAAAAAAATTTCCTTGCTTGCCCCATTCATAACTCTGCAAAAACTAGGCCTCATCCCCAAACCCAAAACTGCCTTTCCCTTTGATTCCAACAAAACCCTCAAAATTAAATCAAACTCTTTTACTTATATACCTAGCCTAAAATCAGCCTTTATCTTAAGTCATCTCAAGCCTTATTGATTATCTTTGCTGAGATTGACCAAGAGAGAGCCCTCTCCTGATCTGGTAGGGCTAGCTACCAGACTGAGCGTGGTTTGATGTTACCCTAAACTCTGCCTTCCTTCAGCCTGAGGTAGATTTAGGCAATAACACCTCTATATGTCTTGGTTGGAGGAGTGCAAAGCTTATCAGAGTAGAGCAGATTCCTGCTTCAGACCCCGGGAAGGCTTGTTCAACATCAAGGCTAAGGTTGTAAGGTTTTCCTTCTTTCGAAGTTAATACAAATGAATTCATTTTTCTCAATAAGCTGTTAGTTAACTGTTTATTTCATGGATTCCTTGATCACCATGATAAGCATGATTTATGATGTTTACTATACAGGTGCTATTTAATGTTTTCTTGTTTGTGACTGCAGGTTTCCGAAGACAACTCCTTCAAGTGCATGAGGGGCAATGACTTCAAATGAGCATTGGATCTTCGGTAAGTTCTTAAACACCTCTATAGCATTCTTTTACAAATCATATATGTTTAGAGAAAGATAGGTTTATTTGGCTGTTTGTTGCTAGATTACCTTTTAGTACTAGGGAGATCGATCTTGTTCGCAAGATTGATTAATCTGCCCAACAAATTGGTGACTCCACATGCAATGCTACACTCCCACACAGTCCGGTGACAGTAAATGAAATAAATTTTAGCTCGGGATGGATGATAGTTTTTATGTCAATCCGTTTTTGTCCCGGGGGTCTACCTGATCATCACAGAACTCTTGTCGGAGACTAGCGATAGTCTGGCCACCTGGCCTAGTCCCGAACAGAGAAATTTTTTCGCCCCTCTTAGACAAACCAGTCAAAAAATAGATATCCTCCAGCTCAATTTCGAGCTAGTGGCCGCCAATAATGAAACACTGGTCCTGTACATTCCATCTATTCACCAGACATGTTAGGAGGTCTACCTATGCCCTCATGCCCTGAATGGCCCAAAATTTATATAACCTGCATGCTCTTAATGCCTACATTGTAGGCAAATGGAGCATTGCGGCATCATCCACGTCTTCATGCTCGCGTTCTCTCCAAATAAGCATCTTGTATGTCCTACATTGCATAAAAGACATATTAGAACAAGATTTTTTGAAAATTTTTAGTCGGGAATTGAGAAAATTGAGTTCAAAATTTAATTGCGCGGGGTCCGCACCTGAACTTCATACACAGTGCGTAGATACACACGAGCACTGTGGAACAGGTGCAGACCCAAGAATTTTTCCCATATAGAAAAAATTCGGGGTCCGCAGGGCATGCGTGTTGCACCTGCGGACCCCCGCGAGCGATTTTTTCAACATATTTTTGCTTAAAAAATGAACTCTAAAACCTAAAAACGAAATGAAAACGGATGAAATGCAAGATTAATAGGTTGTGGATTACCTAGAGCTGACGGTTCTTGATTTCGTCGGACGGATTTTCCAGAATCTTTGAAGGAAATTTTTTACCCAAAGCTCTTACTTTTAACTCTGAACACAAATGGTAAAAATAAGGTTAGAAAAGCCCTTTTATAAGTTTTTTTGGATAAATGAGTTTTAAATTTGTTTATTTTTTCACTTTAAAAAGGTTATTTTTGAAAGCATTTTTACTTATCTTAAACAGGTATGTGTAATGTTTCGAATTTTTGTGCAGAAATTGGATTTTTCAGGAAAATTGATCGTTTTCATCAAAGAGCATACTTTTATCACTTTTTCGAACTCTTTCAAAAATTCACGAAAAAGTGAAAACTTGGAGTTCTCTTTTAAGCCCTTTTCAGACTCTCTAAACATGAAAATATTTTCGAGCACTTGATTATTCGAACTCGTTAAAGTAAATGAATGATCGTCCCTTCAGTATAAGTTTACCCCTTTTACGGACTGAAATGGACTATTTACGAAAAAGGTATATGTTGAATAATTACGGTCAATAGAGTTCTCTCCCGCAATATTTTAGCCTTTTTCGGGCTCGAGAGACTAAATTTATGAAAAAGTACCCCCATGGAGTCTTCTTAAGTTTTTTCTTCTGACTCCCTAAAATTGAAAAAACACCAAGTTTCTCCTATACTAGACTCGTTAACACTTAACAGTGAAGGACCTGTTCAATTCTAAACAGGAACAAACCACTCCTTCTTAGGGTTCAAATCTTAAAAAAAGTTGGACTCATCTGAAGGATGAGCTTATAAAAAAGAAAATGTTATCCTCCTCAAGCTTGTCAAAAATAAAGAGGTACTTGCTAGAAATGGTGGGGGAAAAGAAAGAAAAATGGACTTGTTTGTTGTATTTTGATTTTTTGAAAAGCCAGTTAACCACTCTTGAACATGTTACTTTTTTTCCACCTGGGTTGGGAAATCCTTTGCCTAACAGTTAATCAAACCACATTGAAAGTCTTTAGCCGGTTTCTGGGTATTAGCTTTGGGTCAATTGTCACCAAGCCATTTGTAGTGTCGTTATGTGTTGAAGAGGACAGTTCAAATAAACCATTCATCTGCAAAATATTTGTCTTCCATTTTGACCATCCCTGAGTCAGTCCTTGCCAATATATTTCTTCAAAACTTGATCTATGATTTCGTGTTGTGGGCTTACCTACAACAGATCACTTTCTATCGATGACAGCTCTTTATCTAGGAAGTTGATCTAGAAATTGTCAGTACGTTGAAATCTGCATGCCCCAATGGCAGGTTTCTCGCCTTCGACGATAGGTTGCATCATTGACCTTCGATCGAATGATTCCGTGACGTGTTCGACTTCAACTCATTCATTCACATTTCATGGATTGTACTAAGTACTTGGAGAGCCATTGAAATCACTGGTGGTTACTCTCACACTTGTTAAAAATTTACATCATTGACTAGTAATCAAGTGGTTTCTACCATGTTCGACTTCAACACATTCATTCACATGGATAGAATCGTACTGGTTCGAGATGCGAAAATCAAGACCCTGGATCTAGTTTCTACCATCCAGGCTGCGAGGAATTTTGTTATCATTTATACAGTGGACTATTCATAAACAGATGGTTGCGTCCATACTGTGTCTACACATGTCTATACTGTTGATGTATTCAAAATCATTCTTGTATCAGAACAATTTGAATCAGTTTCTAGTTAGTTTTGATCTGAGTATGGGAATTCCTACCTCAGCGATGATATGTATACATATATATTTTTCATTGAATGTTTTTACAGGTTCCGACTGGGATGTCCACAGGATGATCTTTGAAATGATAAAGTACTGCACTCTTCATATATGACAGACTTCAGCTTCATCTATTCCAGACTTTGCACTTTAGGGGGCAATCTGTTGCACTAAAAATTGTCATCCTGACATTCTGCTATGTGTATGAGCTCATTATCACTCATACTTCCTCCTTTGCAAGACTAACATATTAGTTTCTCATGTCAAGCCTTGAAAATAAGAGAAAAGTTCCTAAAAATCTCCTTAGCTTTGGTATCACACTTTCTTTGTATCTTGCCTGCGGTCCCGCACCTAATGTTCATGACTCATGTGTATCTGAATGCACTTTCTCTGTGTTATGGGTGCAGACCCCTGTAAAGATTAAAAAGGTGCAAGTAAACTCAGAAAATCTCACTTTCAGTAAATTATAGAAGCCTCTAGAAATAATCTTGCAGTGGTAGAACCGCTCTTTTGAGGTTCATGTATCCCTTACCTTATGGAGCTAACCCCTTGATGTGAGGAGCTTATCCCTTTGAAGGAGGATTCTATCCCTTCATAGTTGGAACTGAAACCTCCTCTTTTCCATTATAAAAAGAGGCATTGGGTAGCCTCAAAGAGAGTTCAAGCTTTAGAATTATTTGAGGTTAAGTGCTGTTGGGATTCAGACTCATTTGACTGAGATTTTTGTGAGGAGAGATCACATACCTCTATCTGTCTCGGTTGGAGGAGTGCAGAGCTTATCAGAGTAGAGGAGATTCCTGCTTCGGACCCTGGGAAGGCCTTTTCAACATCAAGGCTAAGGTTGTAAGGTTTTCCTTCTTTCAAAGTTAATACAAATGAATTCATTTTTCTCAATACGCTGTTAGTTGACTATTTATTTCATGGATTCCTTGATCACCGTGATAAACATGATTTATGATGTTTACTATACAGGTGCTATTTAATTTTTTCTTGTTTGTGACTGTAGGTTTCCAAAGACAACTCCTTCAAGTGCACAAGGGACAACGACTTCAAACGAGCATTGGATCTTTGGTAAGTTCTTAAACACCTCTATAGCATTCTTTTATAAATCATATATGTTTAGAGAAAGATAGGTTTATTTGGCTGTTTGTTGCTAGATTACCTTTTGGTACTAAGGAGATCGATCTTGTCCGCAAGATTGATTAATACGCCCAACAAATTTACGTCAAATACATCCTAGAAAGCTGTTGCTATCAAAACCGAAGTTGAAAAATTACTTCGTGTAGGTTTCATTTATCCAATCCCGTTAACGGATTGGGTATCAAATATTGTGTTGGAATATTTTCATTGATGGCAAAGGATGTGGCAAAGGCATGGGAAACAGAAGAACAGCAGAATTGCAGAGATCAACGATCAGCAGCAAAGCTCAGAGGAAGAATACATTTACAGAGATCAGCAGTGCATTGAAGGAGAATTAAATCTTGATGGGCCGCAGTCACAAATGAGAGAAGAGAATTAACAGGTGATGGGCAGAGCCGTTTTAACAGTGGAACGAAGATATTCCCGTAGACGAAGATATTCCCGTAGATTTAATTTACGGAGGAGCAGAGTCATTCAAGACAGTAATTTCGGGCGTTTAAGCCTTCAACAACCAAAATGAATAAAAATTGAATTAAACAGGCGGAAGTCTTTTATTTCTGATTTGGCGGGACCAGTGGTCCCCACCACTTAAGCTCTAAATCGGAATCCCAAGCTATTTTGGTGAAGTAGTGTCTTGTTGATATGGAGTCCTGCGATGCGATGCGATCCAATCGCAATCGCAAATCGCAATGTAAATGAAACATAAAAATGTCTTGTGGATGTGGCAGTGTTCCATAGTGGAACGGTTGTACACAATACAACCAAATGTTACATTATAAATTGCCCCCACCAACAGCCGAGGCCCGTGGGTCCACTTGACCACGTGGCGATGTTTTAATGGAATCGCACGTCTTGAATCACAAGGTCCAATCGGCGGAGTTTTGATATGTGCTCCGATCAAAGGCCGGACCCGATCGAGTTATATGCCTTAGTTTATTGCAAATCGCATCCGACTTCCCAATCGCAATCGGAACTTTCCGATTGATCGCATACCGTTTGTAATATGCTGCGATTGAAGTGGCGGACCCGATCCGGTTATATGCTGGAGTTAATATGTGCCAATCGCATCTGTGTCCTGATCGCAATCATAACTTTTCCATGGTGTGTCCCGATTTCATTTGTTCAAAGGGCGGACCCGATTGCACGATGAACCATGTTTTATGTGGTCATCGTGTCCGGTTGATCAATCGCAATCGCAAGTTTGTTTGACACCGTCGATCCGCTAACTGCGATGTGGGCCCAGAGTTGAAGATTGAATATTATTTGAAGAACCCGAAAGGTTATATGGATATATATATTATTGATGAGTCAGTGGCACGTTAATGTTTATAATATTATATGGCGGAGACAAAGATTGGGGCTTCAAATTGGATTGGCTCAATTATTAATACAAAACGATTGAGATGTATGGATGTTCCGCTTGCGGAACTCACCACATCAACAAGACACTTCCATATGGAAAAGCATTGGATATTGTTTATAAAATCCGAAGGGTTAAACTTTGGGTTAAAGGCTTGGCACACATAGATAATTTGAATTTCCTCGTTTGAATGAAATAAATTAAAAATAAATTGAAGAGCCTCGGGGATAAACTAAAAGGGAATATTGGCAAAGCAATACCATTAGCGGTTGAGTGGTTTTAGACTCATGGTATTGAGAAAGGCGAGAACTATATAAAGGGCAAAGATCTTTATTCGAAGAGGAGAGATGGGCGAGAGTCAAGCGCGGAAGAAGAGCGAATTCCTCTAAGGAATATCTGTATGGACAGACGACGTGCTTAACTGATAATTCTGAGTCCATGTTGCACCCATCAAAAGAATGAATCTGGGATTCATTCAATAGAAGAATAAATGAAGAGCTAAAGCATGTCTGTTGAAGAATTTTTTTTGTCGAATGCATACATTTTCTGAAGTCTGGGGTTGCGGCTGTGTGATCCAGTCTGAAAATTGATGAAACGAGGTCCACAGTGGTGCTGAAGGTCGAAGCTTTCAGTCAGGGTGTTGTAGCTCCCTTCCAGGAGAGGCTTGTAAACGAGAGAAGGTTGTAGCTTTCTGCAGGTGGGTGCCTGCATGCTGGTATGAGTCTGCACCAGCATATATTGTAAGAAGTTTTCTCTATAATAAAATATTGAAGATTGATATTGCAGCAGCGGTGGTTTTCTCCCAAATTGGGTTTCCACCTTAAATCCTGTGTCCATATGTGTAGTTCATGTTTGATGCTTTTTTATGTTATTACTATTCATGCTTAATGCTTATCTGATGCAATGCTCTAAGTAAAAGGATATAATAAGATAGCTGAACGTACATGATTGGATGCAGTAAGAAAGAAAAATTGTTCAGCTTTAAAATACTGATTCACCTCCCCCTCTCAGTATTTTTCCCAACAATTGGTTTCAGAGCAGGTCCTTCTGAAAAGGCTTAGCCGCTAGAAGGAAGATCAATCAAAATGAGAAATCAAGATGGAACAGCATCTATCAGGCCTCCTCTCTTCAACGGAAACAACTTAATCTTTTGGAAAACAAGGATGAGGTCCTATCTTCAGTCTTTGGGAGCAGATGTATGGGAAATTGTTGAACAAGGGTATCAATATCCAGCTAAAGTGCCAACGGATCCAACTGAAAGAAAGAACTATGAAACAAATGCAAAGGCGGTCAATTCTCTATTGGGAAGTCTCACTGAATCAGAATTTGTCAAAGTCATGCAGCTAAATACTGCAAAGGAAATATGGGACAAAATCATTCTAAGCTATGAAGGTGATGCA
The DNA here is from genome assembly GCA_034641835.2 of Pinus albicaulis. Taxonomy (NCBI): domain Eukaryota; kingdom Viridiplantae; phylum Streptophyta; class Pinopsida; order Pinales; family Pinaceae; genus Pinus; species Pinus albicaulis. The sequence continues at coordinate 6,480 of JAXQQM020071942.1, read as the reverse complement.
AAGGTAAAAAGTGCTAAACTTCAAACTCTCAGAATTCAATATGAGAATCTAAAAATGATTAATGAAGAAAGCATTGCAAATTTCTTTCTACGTCTTGATGATATTGTAAATCGCATGAGGAATCTGGGAGAAACAATAATTGAATCTACATTGGTTGAGAAAATTTTAAGATCTCTAACAGCAAAATTTGAGTCAAAAGTTTCAGCTCGTGAAGAAAAGCAGGATCTTCAAAATCTTACTGCAGTACAACTTCATGGCATACTAACTGCATATGAAATGAGAAGAGGAGGACCATCTGAAGTCAAAGAAGCAGTCTTTAGAACTTCTACAAAAGGGAAGGAAGTACAAATAACAGAAGGATCACGATATGTCTCAGAAGAAGATGAGATAAACTTCGTAAAGAAACTTCAACTTGGCACAGGACGGTTTCGAGGTAAGCTTCCCTTCAAATGCTTTAATTGTGGAAGAGTTGGTCATTATGCTGCTAAGTGTCCTTACAAAGAAACACCTGCTAAAGGAAAGGAAGCAGCAAGAAGAAATAAGAACCGGTCTAGCTCTAGAAAGCACATACTTCATCAAGACAAGAGATACATTCAGTAGAGAAGACCAAGACCATTTCGAAAATGATTCTAAAGAAGAAAAGGATACTTTTATGGATGCCCTAGAAGACAATGATTTTCTTAATGAAAACAATCAACTCAAAATATGCTTAGAAGAAAGTAAAATAATCATAGAGACTCTGAAAAATCAGATTGAAGAAGAGAAGAAGCATAATGAAAAATTAGAATGTGAAGTGGTAAGTCTAAGAAAAGAACTTGAGAAAGTAAAGACTCTGAATCTTAGATTTGCTAGAGGATCTGAAACCCTGGATGAAATTATCAAGGTACAACGTTCTCCTTTTATAAAGAAAGGTCTTGGATATACCGGAGAAACTTCTCAGGCTTCAGCACCAAACTATCTAAAAGTTGCTACAACTGGTCTGCAACATTCTTCCACTCAGCAAAGGAATAAATATTCCTCACAGGTAAAGCATGATCAGCTCAAGTCAAGGAACTTCAACTTGAATACTCTTCAAAGGAACACCAACCAGCAGGTAAATTCAAATAGAAGATTTCATGATGGAAGAAATTTCTACTTCAATGGACAATGTTTCTCATGTCACAATTTTGGTCATAAAGTTGTTCAATGTGTTGCATATAAAACTATCATGACAAGAGAAGAAAGAAAGAAGAGAATGGACATTGAATCAAAGAAGAACACTTATAACAACTTCTCTCCTCTTCAAAATGAAGTTGAATGTGCTTACTGCAATAACTTTGGCCATGAAGAATCCGAATGCAGGAGCAAAGTTCAGCTAAAAGAACATGTCCCTTCAAGCTCGAAAGTATGGAAAAAGAAGGAATTACAGGTTGAAAATTGTGGCATAGTGTTATTTGCAGAAGATGAAGAAAACCAATGGTACATTGATAGTGGATGCTCAAGACACATGACAGGTGATAAAGACAAACTTCTTGCATATAATGCTCTAGAAAAGGAAAAGAAGGTTACTTTTGGAAATGATACTCCTGCGGTCATTAAAGGAAAAGGGTCTGTTTTTCTAAAAGAAAATGTAAAAGCTAATGAAGTCATGTATGTGGATGGATTAAGCCATAACCTGTTAAGTGTAAGTCAAATGTGTGATCAAGGAACTGAAGTTGTCTTTAGTTCAAAAGAATGTGTGGTACGTGATCTTGATACAGGTAAAGCAATTATAAAAGGGAAAAGAACTCCAAAGAACCTATATATACTGAAGAACTGCAAAGAACAATGCTATTTGAGTAAATCTTCAGAAAATTGGCTATGGCATAGAAGATTGGGGCATCTGAGCTTCTCTCAAATCAACAAATCAAGCAGACTCAAAGTTGTTCGTGATCTTCCCAATATTTCTCTACCTGAAAATATCATATGTAAATCCTGCCAATTCGGTAAGAAAACCAGAGTACAATTTAATGCCAAGGAAGGATCATCAAGTAAGCCTCTTGAACTTATCCATACTGACATATGTGGACCTATGAGAAAAAATTCACCGCGTGGTGAAGAATACTATATCTTATTTATTGATGACTTTTCTAGAATGTGTTGGATTGGGCTGCTTAAACACAAAGATGAAGCATTTGAGAAATTTCAGATCTTCAAAGCACTAGTTGAGAATGAATTAGATCTAAAAATCAAGTGTCTCAGATCTGATCGAGGAGGAGAATATACATCAGATGAATTTCTTGAATTTTGTGAACAAAATGGCATAAAAAGACAGTTTTCTGTAGCTGGCACTCCACAACAAAATGGTGTTGCAGAAAGAATGAATAGAACAGTTCAACAAATGGCTAGAGCTATGCTGGATGATTCTGGAACACCTGACATATTTTGGGGAGAAGCAACACATACAGCAGTAAACATTCTCAACAAGGCACATGTTCGTGTAAATAGTGATAAAACTCCATATGAACTTTGGTATGGTAATCCTCCCACTATAAAGCATTTTAGAATTTTTGGAAGCAAATGCTTCATCAAGAATAATGATGAAAAACTTGGCAAGTTTGAACCCAGAGCAGATGAAGGGATATTCCTTGGATACTCCTCTAGGAGTAGGGCCTATAAATGTTACAATAAAAGACTTTGAAAGATTGTTGAATGTATTGATGTTGTTATTGATGAGTCTTCTGCAGCTCCAAAAGAAGAAAAGCAAACTACAGATGAAGATGATGATGACACATATCCTTCTACATCAAATAGTAATGATACAAACAGTGAACCCAGTGAAGAACCCGAAGATGGATTGTCTGAAAAGGCTCCCTCCAGATATGTTCAAAAGAATCATCCAGAATCTCAAATTTTGGGAGAAAAGGGATCAGGTGTACAAACAAGAAGAACTCTTATGGGAGCTTCTAGCAATCTGGCATTTCTGTCCACTATTGAACCTCACAGTGTTAGTCAAGCAAGCAAAGATGACTGTTGGATTCAATCCATGAATGAAGAGCTCGATCAAATTGAAAAGAATCACACTTGGGAATTAGTACCAAGACCTCATGACAAAAATGTCATTGGAACTAAATGGATATTCAAAAACAAGTTAAATGAGAATGGGGATGTTGTAAGAAATAAAGCTAGACTTGTTTGCAAGGGGTATGCTCAACAAGAAGGTATAGACTTTGAAGAAACCTTTGCTCCTGTAGCCAGACTTGAAGCCATAAGAATGTTTCTTGCTTATTCAAGCTTCCAAAAAATCAGAGTTTATCAAATGGATGTTAAATCTACTTTTCTCAATGGTGATCTAGAAGAAGAAGTCTATATAGAACAACCAGAGGGATTCATTTTGGGAAATGATGAAAAACTTGTTTGTAGACTTAAAAAGGCTATTTATGGTCTCAAACAAGCTCCAAGGGCATGGTACTATCATCTTGACAAATATCTTCATCAACAAGGATTTTCAAAGGGGTCTGCTGACAACAACTTATACACAAAAACTGAAAATGACAAATTATTGATTGTGGTTGTCTATGTCGATGATATCATTTTTGGAAGTAATAAATAGTCTATGAGTCAGAAATTTTCTTCTGATATGCAGCAAGAATTTGAAATGTCTTTACTTGGGGAACTAACATTTTTTCTCGGCCTGCAAGTGCAACAAGCAACAGATGGTATATTCTTATCACAAGCAAAGTACCTCAAGCAAATCCTGAAGAAGTATGGCATGGAAAATTGCAAACCTGTAAGTACACCAATGATAACCGGATGTAATCTCAGTTCTAATGATGATTTCCCCACCGTAAATCAACCAGAATATAGATCTATGATAGGATGTCTACTTTATCTCACTGGGACAAGACCAGACATCATGCATGCAGTCGGGATTTTTGGACGATTCCAAGCTAATCCAAAAGAGTCTCATCTTCAGGCTGTGAAAAGAATATTCAAATATCTACAAGGAACTCAAGATTTTGGACTATGGTACCCAAAGAATGCTGAACTTACTCTTCATGCATACACTGATGCAGATTGGGCTAGAAGTATTGATGATCGAAAAAGCACTAGTGGTGGTGCATTCTTTATGGGGCCCCGGTTAGTATCTTGGTTCAGCAAGAAGCAAAGCTCCATTGCATTATCTACAGCAGAAGCTGAATATGTGGCTGCAACATCATGTTGCACTCAACTTCTTTGGATGATGCAAACCCTACAAGATTTTCAAATCAAATGTTCACCCCCTATCTCCATTATGTGTGATAATACAAGTGCCATAAGTATCTCAAAGAATCCTGTTATGCATTCCAAAACCAAGCACATTCCCATCAAATATCACTTCTTACGAGAACAAGTGCTTGAGCAAAAGGTGAAATTAGAATATGTTTCCTCCAAAGAACAAGTTGCGGATATATTTACCAAACCTCTACCCAGGGAAGCGTTCGAATATCTCAGACTGAAAATGGGAGTAGTCTCTGCCATGCAGAGGTTCAGGACTACTTAATTACAGAAGCTTAAATTGGTTGTGAGGTGTCGTCAGGCATCTCTGACTGCACAGGCTCAGGGGGAGCATTGGTCATATGTAAAGGATGAATTGTTGGTCATATTATGAAGATGCAGCATGATCTCAGGGGGAGCATGGCTTCTTGATCAAACTCTTTGCCATTGATGTCAAAGGGGGAGGAAAAGAAAAAAAGGGAGTCTAAGGTCATCAGAGGAAGAGTATTGCCATCAATGCCAAAGGTGGAGATTGTTGGAATATTGTCATTGATGGCAAAGGATGTGGCAAAGGCATGGGCAACAGAAGAACAGCAGAATTGCAAAGATCAACGATCAACAGCAAAGCTCAGAGGAAGAATACATTTACAGAGATCAGCAGTGCATTGAAGGAGAATTAAATCTTGATGGGCCGCAGTCACAAATGAGAGAAGAGAATTAACAGGTGATGGGCAGAGCCGTTTTAACAGTGGAACAAAGATATTCCCGTAGACGAAGATATTCCCGTAGATTTAATTTACGGAGGAGCAGAGTCATTCAAGACAGTCATTTCGGGTGTTTAAGCCTTCAACAACCAAAATGAATAAAAATTGAATTAAACAGGCGGAAGTCTTTTATTTTTGATTTGGCGGGACCAGTGGTCCCCACCACTTAAGCTCTAAATCGGAATCGCAAGTTATTTTGGTGAAGTAGTGTCTTGTTGATATGGAGTCCTGTGATGCGATGCGATCCAATCGCAATCGCAAATCGCAATGTAAATGAAACATAAAAATGTCTTGTGGATGTGGCATTGTTCCATAGTGGAATGGTTGTACACAATACAACCAAATGTTACATTATAAATCGCCCCCACCAACAGCCGAGGCCCATGGGTCCACTTGACCACGTGGCGATGTTTTAATGGAATCGCATGTCTTGAATCGCAAGGTTCAATCGGCGGAGTTTTGATATGTGCTCCGATCAAAGGCCGGACCCGATCGAGTTATATGCCTCAGTTTATTGCAAATCGCATCTGACTTCCCAATCGCAATCGGAACTTTTCGATTGATCGCATACCGTTTGTAATATGCTGCGATTGAAGTGGCGGACCCGATCCGGTTATATGCTGGAGTTAATATGTGCCAATCGCATCCGTGTCCTGATCGCAATCGGAACTTTTCCATGGTGTGTCCCGATTGCATTTGTTCAAAGGGCGGACCCGATTGCACGATGAACCATGTTTTATGTGGTCATCGCGTCCGGTTGATCAATCGCAATCGCAAGCTTTGTTTGACACCGCCGATCCGCTAACTGCGATGTGGGCCCAAAGTCGAAGATTGAATATTATTTGAAGAACCCAAAAGGTTATATGGATATATATATTACTGATGAGTCAGTGGCACGTTAATGTTTATAATATTATATGGCGGAGACAAAGATTAGGGCTTCAAATTGGATTGGCTCAATTATTAATACAAAACGATTGAGATGTATGGCTGTTCCGCTTGCGGAACTCACCACATCAACAAGACACTTCCATATGGAAAAGAATTGGATATTGTTTATAAAATCCAAAGGGTTAAACTTTGGGTTAAAGGCTTGGCACACATAGATAATTTGAATTTCCTCGTTTGAATGAAATAAATTAAAAATAAATTGAAGAGCCTCGGGGATAAACTAAAAGGGAATATTGGCAAAGGAAAACCATTAGCAGTTGAGTGGTTTTAGACTCATGGTATTGAGAAAGGCGAGAACTATATAAAGGGCAAAGATCTTTATTCGAAGAGGAGAGATGGGCGAGATTCAAGCGCGGAAGAAGAGCGAATTCCTCTAAGGAATATCTGTATGGACAGACGATGTGCTTAACTGATAATTATGAGTCCATGTTACACCCATCGAAAGAATGAATCTGGGATTCATTCAATAGAAGAATCAATGAAGAGCTAAAGCATGTCTGTTGAAGATTTTTTTTTGTCGAATGCATACATTTTCTGAAGTCTGGGGTTG
>JAXQQM020078385.1:0-15632 GCA_034641835.2 Pinus albicaulis | reverse complement strand
TCACATGTGTGTAGGCTCAAAAGAGCGCTGTATGGGTTGAAACAAGCACCTCCTGCTTGGTACACACGGATAGACAGTTATTTCGCCGGACTTGGATTCTCCAAGAGTGAGGCGGATACGAACCTATACCAGATTATGGTGGAGGGTAAGTTGCTGATCATTGTACTTTATGTAGATGATTTGATTTTGATAGGTGATGAAATGTTGATACATATTTAAATGAATCTGAAAAGGACAGAATGAAGGACTTTAGTATATTATTCTGCTATGGATTAGAAATTTAGCGTGGAGGAATTTGGAATCTTTGTGTCTCAAAACCCATTATGAGAGGAATGCTAAAGATTAAACATGAAACAACCCTCATGAGCCTCCTCTTCTAGTTTTGGAGAAAGGAATACCAGTAGAGGTAGTGGATGCCACTGTTTATCGACAATTGGTTGGTTCGCTCATGTATTTGGTCAATACACGACCGGACATATGCTATGCTGTTAACCAGCTTTCACAAGCTATGGTTAAGCCTACCAAGCTCTTTTGGAGGGTAGGCAAGCATGTCCTGAGATATCTGTTGGCTAGATAAATCGTTCTTGCGGACAAGATCGATCTCCCTAGTACGTATCTAGCAAAAAATAGCCAAATAAACTAATCTTTCTCTAAGCATATATGATCCATGAAAAGCTCTATTGAGGTGTTAAGGACTTACCGTTTGTCCAGTGATTGTTTGAAGTGATTGTTGTCCCTCGCGCACTCGAAGGAGTTTTCCTCGTAAACCTGCAGTCACAAACAAGCAAGATATTACATAGCACCTGTATAGAAATCATCATAAACCATGCTTATCATAGTGATCAAGGAACCTATAAAATAAACCATTGATTGAAAGCTTATTGAGAAAAATGAGTATATTTGTATTAATTTCAAAAGAAGAAAATTCTTACAACCTGAGCCTTGATGTTGCATAGGAATTTCTGGGGTCCGAAGCAGGAATATCTTTTACTTTGATAAGCTCTGCACTCCTCCAACCAAGACGAATAGAGGTATGTAATATTTCCTCACAAAAGTCTTAATTAACTGAGTCTGAATCTCAACAACACTTAACTTCAAATATTCTAAAGCTTCACCTCCCCTTGAGGCTACCCAATGCCTCTTTTTATAGTAGAATAGAGGAGGTTTCTTGTTCCAACTATGAAGGGATAGAATCCTCCTTCAAAGGGATAAGCTCCTCACATCAAGGGGTTAGCTCCATAAGGTAAGGGATTCATGCACCTCATAAGAGAGGTTCTATCACTGCAAGATATTTTCTGGAAGCTTCTAGAATTCACTTTTATTGAGCTTTTTGGAAATTACTTGCGCCTTTTTTATCTTACAGGGGTCCACACCTTTAACACAGATAAAGTGCGTTCAGGTACGTAAGAGAGCTGAACATTAGGTGCGAGACCGTAGGCAAGATAGAGAGAAAGTGTGACACCAAAGTTTAGGAGATTTTTAGGAACATTTCTCTGATTTTCAAGGCTTGACATGAGGAACTGATATGTTAGACTTGCAAAGGGAGAAGTATGAGTTATAATGAGCTCATACACATAGCAAAATTTCAGGATGACAATTTTCAGTGTAACATATTTCCCCCTAAAGTGCAAAGTCTGGAATAGATGATGCTGAAGTCTGTCATATATGATGAGTGCAGTACTTTATCATTTCAAGGATCATCCTGTGGACACCCCAGTTAGAACCTGTAAAAAAATTCAATGCAAAATATATATATGTAAGCATATCATCACTGAGGTAGGCATTCCCATACTTAGATCAAAACTAACTAAACTTGTTCTGATATAGAAATGATTTTAATATTACATCAACAATATAGACACAGCATGGACGTAGCCATCTGTTTATGAATAGTCCACTGTATAAATGATAACAAAATTCCTCATAGTCTGGATGGTAGAAACTAGATCCAGGGTCTTGATTTCGCATCTTGAACTAGTACGATTCTATCCATGTGAATAAATATGTCGAAGTCGAACATGGTAGAAACCACTTGATTACCAGTCAATGACGTAAAATATTAAAAAATGTGAGAGTAACCACTAGTAATGTCAATGACTCTCAAAGTACTCAGTACAATCCATGAAATGTGAATGAATGAGCTGAAGTCGAACATGTCACAGAATCATTCAATTGAAGGTCAATGATGCAACCTGTCGTCAAAGGCGAGAAACCTGCCATTGAGGCATGCAGATTTCAAGGTACTGACGATTTCTAGATCAACTTCCTAGATAATGAGTTGTCGTCGATAGAAAGTGATCCGTCGTAGGCAAGCCCACAACACGAAATCATAGATCAAGTTTTGAAGAAATATATTGGCAAGGACTGACTCAGGGATGGTCAAAATGGATGACAGATATTTTGCAGATGAATGGTTTATTTGAACTGTCCTCTTGAACACATAACAAAACTGCAGATGGCTTGGTGACAATTGACCCAAAGCTAATACCCATAAACCGGCTGAAGACTTTCAATATGGTTTGATTAACTGTTAGGTAAAGGATTTCCCAACCCAGGTGGACAAAAAGTGTCGTGTTCAAGAGTGGTTAACTGGCTTTCCGAAAAATCAAAATACAACAAATAATTCATTTTTCTCTCTTTTCCCCCACCATTTCTGGCAAGTACCTCTTTATTTTTGACAAGCTTGAGGAGGATAACATTTATTTCCGAAAAATCAAAATACAACAAATAAGAATAGTTCTTTGGAAGGAAGACATGTTAAGGGACTCAAAAGGGATAAGAACATCGTGTTCAAATAATCCCATAGAGTTTTCCATGTCAATTACTGGATCTAAGTCAAAGGAAGACGAGCAAACAGTGAGAGGCTCGCTTACATCGGTAACTGAAAACATGGGACCAGTTGCCACATAATTAACCCGTGGTGGGGTAGATACCACTTTAGAATCAGAAACATTTAGGGATGTCAGATAATTGGTAGTCGAATCAAGACTAGCGAATGAAAGTTGGTCTACAGTCACAATGTTTCCATTGTGAGGGAAAGACATCACGCGAAAGAGTGTCGATACTACAGCTTTCATTGCATAAACATAGTCTCGCCCAAGGAGTAAATTGAAATCCAAAGGACCTTGGACTACCATAAGATCAATACAGACAGTTTTACCTTCCAAAGTAATAGAGAACTTAGGAAGGATCCCTAAAGGTTCACTAATGGTTCTGTTAAAAGCTTTCAGATTCTGCGTAATAGGCACAAGCTGAGGGGAACCCAAAGCTTTCCAAGCAGTTGAGGATAAAATACTAACAGAAGCACCTTCATCTACCTGTGTGTGGTGTATGTCCCTACCACCAAACTTCACAATGATTTGGAAAGGGATGGAGGAAGGAAGACAAGGTTCTGTCAGTCTATTCCAATCAAAGGAAAAGACCTTAGTACTTGGAGGGGGTTCTGTAGAAACAAGTGAAATGCCCCCCGGCATAGAAGAATATGATGTAACAAGAAGAACCTGAGCAGTATGAAGTTCATTCTCTACAGGGAGAATGGGATCGACCAAATGTGAAATCGAATTGACCACTTGATCAACTAATGGATCATCAACCTGAGTGATATGAGTTTCACTCTCCAATGGAAGAGTGGGATCGATTGTACTTGAAATTAGATCAATCACTCCGTCAGTTGATGGTAGGTTGGGAGAAATTTTATGGTAACCAGTTGGAAATTCTTGCTATGGAACAGTAAGGTTTTCCAATAATTTTTAGGCTTCATCCATGTGAGGGAAAATGTGAGTTTGATGACTCCCTTTGCATAAATTACAAGGAAACCTAACTTTACCCTTTTTCCCAGGAACCTGACTATCACTGGTTGATGGATCAACGAAAAGTTGATGAGATTTTTCTGACCATACTTCCAAGACCTTTGGAATACCGGGACAATTGATAAGGAAGTGGTCACCCTTACAAAGCCTGCAAGGGTATTTGGGTTTACGATGCATGTTGGAGGTTTCCTCAACACAACTAACACTTACAGCCATGGTTGTTTGGTTGACTTCTTTCTTATCTTGCTTCTTCTTCTTCTTCTTCTTCCCTTTCTTCTTCTTCTTAGCCACCTGGTTACTAGCGTCAAGGCATATACCAAGCGAAGAGGAAGAAATGGAGGAGGAAATATTAGGCAAAGAAGGTAAAGGGTCAACAGAAGGTTGGTGATGTCGAGATGGTGAACTCTGTTGAGGTGAAGCATCTGGTTTAGGTTGAACAATTGGAGTATTCGGTCAACAAAGACCTTCGGTGGAGCATATGGTAATACTCTTATTAAATCTTAATTAATGACAAAGTAGCCATATAAGAAGGTTAACAACCATACAAGCAAGGAAAATGCTAGGATTCACAATTCAAGAGAAGTTTCTGGTATGATTTGTTGATAAGAAACGATTGCACCATTATATTTAACTTAGTGGACTGTATTATCATTCATACTCAGATATGCTGGTAATTTACACCTAACAATTAAAATTCACAATTCACACCTATGGTCTCAAAAAGTAAAAACAAACAAATTAACACGCGCTATCAAATCTAGGAGTCAAACCACACACAAACATTAGATTCCCGCACTAAAAACACTAGTTGGTGATGAAATCCAACATCGTAGAATTTTAATGCAGAAATGGCGGTTGGAACAGTTACCCCGACAACCTGCTTAATGAAACAGACTGGCACAAGTTTCTTCACAAAACCATCTCGCGTGAAGAAAACCCCCCAGAGAGTCCAAGTGAGTCTAGTCGACGTCTGCTCCAGGTACAGTGAGATCTTTCCTTCACCATCACCTTAGGAAATAATCTTAAGCTTGTTGGAAATATTGTCATGATGGCAAAGGAGAAGACACTGAGCTTAAAGAAGCGTGACTGTGTGAGAACGAGAGCCGCTGTAGCTTAATAGAGGCGACGACTCCAGACCATGAGTGTGAGTCCGCAAAGCATAGTGACAGAATTTATCGGAAGATGAAGACGAGCGGTATAATAATGAAAGCGAGAAACCAGAGCGGAAAATTTGAAATTCCGGGAATCGCTCTCCAACGGCGGGAGGCCGAGGCAAGACGAGCGGAAAGCTGACATATTAAAATCCTTTATTTCGGAAGAAAAGGATATGAAGTCTCGAATGCTTCGGCCGTGGGAATGCGGTCATATGTATAATTGAGGTATTTCGCTTGGAGGACGGATATAAAATTCAGAAATGTTAAACCGTGGAGATACGGTCGTATGTGGATACCGAAGATAAGCATTGTAAAGATAGATATAACATTCCGAGAATCGCCCAACCCGGAGGACAGATATAAAATTCCGAGAATCGCCCAAGCCGGCAGATACATTCGTATGTATAATTCCGAGAATCATTACCCGATGGGTGTTACATATAACATATAAACCATATTCCGGGAATCGCTTAACCCTTTGGCAAAGTATACATATATGTCTGTTATATTATGGAGCGCACAAAACGAAGTTTTAGATGGTGGGACCTCTCCCCAATCACAATCGGAGATCGCAAGGGCAGTGGAACATCACAACAGAAAGTTGCGATTGCAATTGAAATGCCAGACCCGATCGAGTTATGTACCACAGTTAATTGCTAATCGCATCCGAGTTCCCAATCGCATGTCTTTTGTAAAACGCTGCGATTGAAATGCCGGACCCAATCGAGTTATATACCACAGTTAATTGCTAATCGCATCCGAGTTCCCAATCGCATGTCTTTTGTAAAACGCTGCGATTGAAATGGCGGACCCGATCCTGTTATAAGCAGGAGTTAATAGATGCAAATCGCATCCGTGTTCTGATCGCAATCATAACTTTTCTATTATGCGCCCCGATTGCATTTGTTTGAAGTTCCGGACCCGATGGGTGTATAAACGGTGGTTAATACATATTTGAGTTACGGTCAAATCGCATCGGCACTGGTCAATCGGAACATATGTTAAAGACTTGCGATTGCGATTGAAGCCCGGACCCAATGGGCTTATAAATTATGACTAACAAATGTTTCGGTTGTGATATTCGGAGGTAAAGTGGAGAGCGTTGGGTGTTTTGTATAAAATAATTCTTTGTTAGAAACTGAATCCAGACATGCGGTTAATATTAAAACATAACGCATAATTACGTAGACCCCGAACCTCGGCTTAACGGGAGGCGATTATTAATGTAATACAATTGTAATATATGTATGTTCCGGCCTGCATTTTCACCACATCAACAAGACACAACACAACAAAAATATGCAAAAGTTCAGATGGTGACGGTTAATTTATATCTAAACAACGAAAGTATAAAAATAAAATAAAAGATCGGTTCATGAGGTCGGGAGTTACGCGGCGGCCATAGCGAAGGCATACGGAAGAGAAGGGAAAGAGACAGTTAGAGAAAAGACAAATGCGCAGCAAGCCAAGAGACAAAATGAGTGAGCTGGAGTTCACATTGTAATTCGAATGTAAATGTTTTAATTGTTTTTATTGTTTGTGATGCATTGGCAAGTCTCTGGAAGAGAGCAAATATCCCACTGTAATATTAAAATAAGCACCTATAGTTACATTTTTCTGAGTAAGCTGAAAAGAGATGAGAAGGCAGAAGGCAAAGAGACATGACTGTCCATTTCGAATTCCCAGTAGAATACAAATAGTCATGAAGCTATCTTGTATAAAAGGGGGTAATATCCAAGAGGAGAGATTAATGAAAACAGAATGAGAAGAGGAGAGAGTGTGCAGCAGAATTGAAGATAGTTGAAGAAAATAAGAAAGCTGCAAGAGGTCAGAGAGTGTGAATATAGAGGATGCTGAGTATGAAGAATTGAGGAGAAAAGAAGAGAAGAAGGAAGGGTTGAGCAGATATGATGCAGGTCTGATATAAGAGTTGATGAACAGCAGAAGAGAAAGTACAGAACATAGCTGATATCCAAGGTAAATCAGCAAGTGTTTTTCTTTTGAAAATAGATGGGAGTTGGTGCTTCCACATCAATTTGTAGCTTAATAAAATTTTAGTTGTAGCTGACTGAGGTTGGAGCCTCCTGTAGGTTGGTGCCTGCAGAAAACTGAAGGGACTTGGTGCTTCCTTGCAAGTTGTAGCTTTGATTCAGGTAAGGTATCTGGGGTTGATTTCTGTGAAACAGTGTGAGAAATTGGAGCTTTGCATCTATATGTATATATGATTTCTATCGCGCTGGGTTTTATATATACGTTAATCTGTGTGATATTTATGTATTGATCTGATATGTATTATTTGCTTAATACCTGCTGCTCTCATATTAAGTCTACTGCTCTATTAAACTAATACTTTCTGATTACATTCTAAAATTACTCTCACATCAAATAGAGTTTGAAATGAAGGTGTAAATAATTTTAATGAAAAGTTTAAGAGATCAGGAATGTATTAAACTGATTCACCCCCCCCCTTCTCAGTTTAATTATAGGTTCAACAATTGGTATCAGAGCTAGTTCCTTTGTACAAGTCTAACAACTGAAAGGAGATCCTAGGTTCTCAAGATGGCTAGTAAAGAAGGATGCTCAACCAATAAAGCCCCTTTCTTCACTGGTGAAAATTATGCTTTCTGGAAAATCAGAATGAAGACATACATAATGTATCTAGGAGTAGAAGTCTGGGCTGCTGTGCAATTAGGATATGCCCTGAAGTCAACTGATACAGAGAAAGAAACTAAAGAAAGCTTTGTAGCTAATGCAAAAGCCATGAATGCCATCCTGAATGGATTATGTGAAGCAGAGTTTATTAAAGTAATGCACAAAGACACTGCCAAGAAAATATGGGATACTCTTGAAGGCATACATGAGGGAGACCAGAAAGTAAAAACTACCAAACTTCAAGTATATAGAGCCCAGTTTGAAAACTTAAAAATGAATGATGATGAAGATGTTGGCAGCTTCTTCTTAAAAGTTGCAGAAATTGTTAACAATATGAAAGCTCTTGGAGAAACCATACCGGAAAGTATAGTTGTGCAAAAGATTCTAAGATCACTCCCACCCAGATTTAATCCCAAGGTATCTGCAATAGAAGAGACAGCGGATTGGGAGACTTTGACCATGAACCGGATACTTGGAAATCTAACAGCCTATGAAATGAGGCTCCCACAGAAGAAGCCAAGTACAAGGGAAGCAACATTCAAAATAGAAAAAAGGAAAGAAGAAAAGGAAGAAATATGCTCTTGCTCTGATGAAGAAGAGGCTAAATTTGTCAAGAAATTGGATAGAGGCTCAGGTAGATACAAAGGTAAACTTCCCTTCAAATGCTTTAATTGTGGAAGAGTTGGACATTATGCTGCTAAATGTCCTCACAAGAAAGTAAGAAATCAAGCTCAAGAATCAGAGAAAGACACATCAAAGTTCTGGCAGAAAGGAAAGAAATCCAGCAGAAAATCCTTCTATGCTCAGCAAGACAGCAGTGCATCTGAAGACTCAGATGAACCCTCAAGTGAAGAAGGAACCTCAGAATTTTTATTGATGGCCATAGAAGATCTTGAGGGACTCCTACTAGAAGATGAAGAAGAAGAAGGGGAAGTAGACCTTGAGGGGGAGCTAAGAAGTGCTCTGGAGGAGATTGACAGACTCAAACTAAAATGTAGAAAACAAAAAGAGATTCTCCTAAAATGTGTGGAAGAAGAACAAAATTCAGAAGTCCTCATGCAGCTGAAGGTAAAGCTTGAAGAAGCCAAGAAGATAGAAGATATGTTACTTCAGCAAATCAAAGATAAATCTCGAGAACAAGAGAAGCTGGAAGAAGAAATTCTGTGTCTGAGAAAGAAATTAGAAAATGCCCAACAGAAAGTTTCTATATACCCTTCTCAAACAACAAGCTCTATTAATTTGAATGAAATTTTCGTTGCTCAAAGATCCCCTATGATAAAGACTGGAATAGGCTACGAAGGAGAATCAAGTAAAAGAAAAGAAAAGGTTGACAGAGAGATTATTTTTGTAAAAGCAAAGAAGGATGAGGAAGTAGCTCAAATAATTCCTACAAAAGAAGAAATCTACAATAAGAGAGACAGAGAGAAGAAGAAACCTCTAGTAACAAGGAATATAATGAATACTAAGATGGCAGAAAAAGAATCTTATGCCCCTGAGTATATCAAATTTGGAAGTCATCAGAGGAGATTCTTCCCTCCTATGAAGAATGCCACCTGCTATGTCTGCCACAAGCCAGGACACACTGCTGCATATTGTTATGCAAAGAAGAGTAATTCAGACCTGCAAAAGATGAAAACAGTGAAGAGGCTATCTCAAACAAACAAATGGAGAAAACAATCTTACATCAGGTATGCAAATAATTTCTATGGTTATTGTTTTTATTGTAAGGAATTTGGCCATAAAATTATTGAATGTAGAAAGTATGGACAAAGACTGATGTTCAACACCTCAAGGAGGTTTATGAGTCAAAGCAATTTTGTTCATGCTCACAATTATGCAAAAACTATAATCAAATGTTGTATATGCAATCAAATTGGGCATATATCTTCCAAGTGTTCTCTAAAGGGATATAATTCATCACCTCACCAAAGATACCATACAAAAGGGTGCCTCCAGTGGATAAAGAAATTGAATAAATGTGACTTGGCTCTAACTGCTCAAGATCTGAAAAGCCAGTGGTACTTGGACAGTGGCTGCTCCAAACACATGACTGGAGATAGAAACAAGTTTATAACTCTTGATGAAAAGAAATCTGGCAATGTTATTTTTGGTAATGATAAATCAGGAAAGATCAAGGGAAAAGGTTCAGTCAGCATAGACAACAGCAGAGGAAAAGCCCAAGAGGTACTATTTGTGGATGGACTGAAAGAAAATTTACTGAGTGTTAGTCAGATGTGTGACAAAGGCTGTGAAGTTCTTTTTAGAGCACAAGATTGTGTAGTCAGGTCAAGCATAACATGAAAGACTCTGCTCAAAGGTGTTCGAACAGAGAACAATGTATACATAGTGAAAGAGGAAGATGAAGCCTGCCATCTTAGCAAAATTGAGGAGTCATGGTTGTGGCATAGGAGATTGGGCCATCTCAACTTTGACCATATCATCAAATTGAGCAAGAAGAAAGCTGTCAAAGACATGCCAGAAATAAAAAGGCCTTCAAGTACTATATGCAAATCTTGTCAATTGGGGAAATAGACTCGCACATCCTTTAAATCTAAAGAGGAGTTGTCAACAAGAAGACCACTCCATTATACACATGGAACTTCATGGACTGTAAAATTCAGAGACATAATTAAATCCTTCATGCGATAAGTAGATGACTTTCAGGAAGCAACCATGGTTACCTTTCTCAAAAATAAATCGAAATGATGAAAATTTAAAATATTGGTATGTAAAATCAAGTGAGATTTATGGCTGAAATATGAATGAAGGAGAGGAGAGAGTCCCACAGTGTAAACTTGCAGTTATATGTAATGACCTTTAGAATAAAGCAACAATTACTATTGCGGGGACTTTGTAGATAGATATGAAGACCATGGTCTAAGCATAATAACTGAACATGATGCAAGAGAATAATATTGCTCAAACCTTACCGGCCAGGCAATTACCTAGCAGTTCATATCCTTAATAAAGCTCAGTTAAGGCCAAGCAGTGACAAGACTCCCTAGGAACTATGGCATGGAAAGCCAACTTCAATCAAACATTTTAGAATTTTTGGAAGCAAGTGTTATATAAAGAATAATGATGAAAATCTTGGGAAATTTGATGCAAGAGTAGATGAAGGGATTTTTCTAGGATATGCTTCCAAAAGTAAAGGATACAGATGCTACAACAAGAGTCTTCGGAAAATAGTTGAAAGTATTGATGTGAGATTTGATGAAGAATTTCCAAACAATACAAGAAATACAGATTGCTGCAGTCCATCAGTTAATCATGAAGAAGAAAACCGGAATGATGAAGAAACTAGCAAGACAATAGAAGATGCAGAGCTAAGCTCAAAAACCCCCTCAAGATACACTCAGAAGAATCATCCTCAAGATCAGATCATAGGAGACAAGAAAGCAGGAGTCCAGACAAGAAGGAAGCTAACAGAACAAACAAAAGAAGTATACATAGCCATGTTGTCTCAAATAGAGCCAAATAAATTTGAAGAAGCCAACAAGGAAAATAATTGGGTGAATGCTATGAATGAAGAATTGGACCAAATTGAGAAGAACAATACCTGGGAACTAGTTCCTAGACCCACTGAGAAAAATGTCATAGGGTCAAAATGGGTATTCAAAAATAAAATGAATGAGGAAGGACAGGTAATCAGGAATAAAGCCAGACTTGTATGCAAAGGATACTCACAAATTGAAGGACTTGATTACGATGAAACATTTTTTACTATTAGCTGATGAAGCTATGGAGATATTCTGTGGTACATGTTACTATCCTGGGTACCGAGTATATCAAATGGATGTAAAATCTGCTTTTCTTAATGGTGATCTAGAAGAAGAAGTGTACATGGAACAACCAGAAGGTTTCTCATTGACAGATAAAGAAGACTATGTATGTAAACTGAAAAAAGCCCTATATGGACTAAAACAGGCTCCTCGTGCTTGGTACTCAAGACTAGATAAATATTTGCAAAAATAGGGTTTTAAAAGAGGAGGAGTAGACAGCAATCTATATATAAAAGCCCATGAAAATGAACTCCTGATTGTTGTAGTATATGTTGATGAAAAACATTAAACTGGACAACAAAGTGAACTAACAAAGGTTTCTTGATGGAAGTAACAGGACACTGTAAATATGAGGGGGCTCGGTTCTACTTGAAGGACCAAATTCAGTAAAAACCATGTACCATTCATTTCTCCGGCATCCCACCCAAAAATATCAGAAAAATTTCCCAATGGAAGGCTGCAAACCGGTGGCCTTTATGTCGTCTAGGGATGCAAGGCATGGCAAGCAGTGGTCTGCAGATGTAGCTCAAAAACTCTACAGATCCATGATAGGAAGCCTGTTGTACTTGACAGCTTCAAGACCAGACATCATGCTAGTAGTAGGACTAGTGGCAAGATATCAAGCAGCACCTAAACAAAACCATCTTCTGGCAGTAAAAAGAATACTCAGATATCTACAAGGAACTACACAATATGGGCTTTGGTATCCTAAAGGCAAAAGCTTCACCTTGACAGCATACACAGATGCAGATTGGGCCAGCTGTGTGGATGATAGGAAGAGTACAAGTGGAGGTGCATTATATCTAGGAGAAAGTCTGGTGGCATGGCTAAGCAAGAAACAAACATCCATCTCTTTGTCTACAGCTGAAGCAGAATATATAGCAGCAGCAGCATGTTGTACACAAGTCATGTGGATGAAGCAAACTCTTCAATACATGAAGGTAAGCATTAATGAACCTATCTCAATCAAATGTGATAATACAAGTGCTATAAGTATATCTAAAAATCATGTGCTTCATTCAAAAACTAAACATATACCAATCAAGTATCATTTTCTCAGAGAACAAGTGGCTCAGAAGATAGTTAAACTGGACTATGTATCAACGAAGAAAGTAGCAGATATGATATTTGCAAACCCTTGCCGAGAGACCATTAAGCCAACAGGGAGCAAACTAGGGGTAGTATGCTGTAGTCACTATTCTCTAATGTAGAAAGTAAGTCTTTAGGAGAACTGGCGAATATCATTCCGGGGGAGAACAACCAACAAGATAAGCTGAAACAAGTCACGAGGATCGGCAGTATCGATAT
Source organism: Pinus albicaulis (assembly GCA_034641835.2). Lineage (NCBI taxonomy): Eukaryota > Viridiplantae > Streptophyta > Pinopsida > Pinales > Pinaceae > Pinus > Pinus albicaulis. The sequence continues at coordinate 2,927 of JAXQQM020078385.1, read as the reverse complement.
TATCGTGACAGAAGCAACAAGAACCTTTCAATCATAAAATGCATCATCTCATGTAATCACAACACATAATGAGGTGCAGGCCTGACACAACATGGTCAATTTGTGTGGGGAAGAGGACTGCGCGTGGCAGAGAGAAATACAACGACGAACCCATACGGAGGGATGAGGAGTGTATCCTTTACCAAACCCCGATGTCAAGGGAGGAAAAATAATAAACGGGGAAAGAGCAAGCAACAAGAGAAAGAGAAAGCAAATAGAGAAAGTGGATTGCCATCAATGCCAAAGGGGGAGACTGTTGGAAATATTGTCATTGATGGCAAAGGAGGCAGCACTCAGGCAAAAGAGGCAGCGCTGTAGCAAAGGAAGGCAAAAGAGGCACAGCGAAAGCAATAGAGGTAGCAAGAAGAAAGTCAAAATGTAACAGTCATAGAAGCACAGTGAAGAACCGTTATCGAAAGATAGAGACAGAGGTAGAGTGACAGAAGCAGAGACAGAGGCAAAGAGTAGTTACAAAATTCCGGGAATCACACTCTCCAACCGACGGAGCAGAGGCAGAGAGCTGTTATAATTCCGAGAATCGCCCAACCCGGAGGACAGATATAAAATTCCGAGAATCACCCAAGCCGGCAGATACAGTCGTATGTATAATTCCGAGAATCGCCCAACCCGGAGGACAGATATAAAATTCCGAGAATCGCCCAAGCCGGCAGATACAGTCGTATGTATAATTTCGAGAATCGCCCAACCCGGAGGACAGATATAAAATTCCGAGAATCGCCCAAGCTGGCAGATACAGTCGTATGTATAATTCCGAGAATCATTACCCGATGGGCATTACATATAACATATAAACCATATTCCGGGAATCGCTTAACCCTTTGGCAAAGTATACATATATGTCTGTTATATTATGGAGTGCACAAAACGAAGTTTTAGATGGTGGGACCTCTCCCCAATCGCAATCGGAGATCGCAAGGGCAGCGGAACATCGCAACAGAAAGTTGCGATTGCGATTGAAATGCCGGACCCGATCGAGTTATATACCACAGTTAATTGCTAATCGCATCCGAGTTCCCAATCGCATGTCTTTTGTAAAACGCTGCGATTGAAATGGCGGACCCGATTCTGTTATAAGCAGGAGTTAATAGATGCAAATCACATCCGTGTTCTGATCGTAATTGGAAATTTTCTATTATGCACCCCGATTGCATTTGTTTGAAGTTCCGGACCCGATGGGTGTATAACCGGTGGTTAATACATATTTGAGTTACGGTCAAATCGCATCGGCACTGGTCAATCGGAACATATGTTAAAGACTTGTGATTGCGATTGAAGCTCGGACCCGATGGGCTTATAAATTATGACTAACAAATGTTTCAGTTCCATGGTCAATCGCATCGGAGGTAAAGTGGAGGGCGATTGTTTATATAAAATAATTGCTATTAGATATATAAAACATGGTTGCGGTTGTATTAAAACATGTCGCGTGGTCTGTAGACCCACGGGCCTCAGCTTAACGGGAGGGCGATTATTAATGTAATACAATTGTAATATATGTATGTTCCGGCCTGCGGAACTCGCCACATCAACAAGACACTTGCTGCGTGTAAAGGATTGAATTATAGTCAATAGATTCATTTATATATAAAGCGTTGGTATAAAAATAAATCAGAGGTTCATAGATCGAGTTGACATTACAACAGAAAACGAGAGAGAAAGGACAGAGGCAGTTAGAGAAAAGACAAATGCGCGGCAAGCCAAGAGACAAAATGAGTGAAATTTGGAGTTAAAATTGAAGTGAATAAATGTTTTAATTGTTTTTATTGTTTGTGATGCATTGGCAATCTTTACGGAAGAGGCAAATATCCTTTGTAATATTAAAAATAGCACATGAGTTAATATTTTTTCAGAATGAACAAAAAAAGAGAATGTGAAGAAGGCAAAGAGACTTGACTGTCCATTTCGAATTCCCAGTAGAATACAAATAGTCATGAAGCTATCTTGTATAAAAGGGGGTAATATCCAAGAGGAGAGATTGATGAAAGCAGAATGAGAAGAGGAGAGAGTGTGCAGCAGAATTGAAGATAGTTGAAGAAAATAAGAAAGCTGCAAGAGGTCAGAGAGTGTGAATATAGAGAATGATGAGTATGAAGAATTGAGGAGAAAAGAAGAGAAGAAGGAAGGGCTGAGCAGATATGATGCAGGTCTGATATAAGAGTTGATGAACAGCAGAAGAGAAAGTACAGAACAGAGCTGATATCCAAGGTAAATCAGCAAGTGTTTTTCTTTTGAAAGAATAAGGAAGTTGGAGCTTCCTTATCAAGTTGTAGCTTGATAGATGTCAGTTGTAGCTGACTGAGGTAGGAGCCTCCTGTAGGTTGGTGCCTGCAGAAAATAGATGGGAGTTGGTGCTTCCACATCAAGTTGTAGCTTGATAAAATGTCAGTTGTAGATGACTGAGGTTGGAGCCTCCTGTAGGTTGGTGTCTGCAGAAAATTGATGGGAGTTGGAGCTTCCTTGCAAGTTGTAGCTTGCAGAATTGAGGATAGAGCCTCCCGTAGGTTGGTGCCTGCAGAAAACAGTGGTGAGAGGGAGTTGGAGCTTGCCTTTGCATCACAACAATAATAAGATGTGGTTTTCTCCCTTTATGGGTTTCCACTTATATCTGGTGTCTCTGTGCATGATATTTATGTATTGATCTAATATGTATCATTTGCTTAATACCTGCTGCTCTCAAATTAAGTCTACTGCTCTATTAAACTAATACTTTCAGATTACATTCTAAGATTACTCTCACATTAAATAGAGTTTGAAATGAAGGTGTAAATAAGTTTATTGAAAAGTTTAAAAGATCAGGAATGTATTAAACTGATTCACCCCCCCCCCTCTCAGTTTAATTAGAGATTCAACATGTTTTAATTCCTCCC
>JAXQQM020082779.1:0-18909 GCA_034641835.2 Pinus albicaulis | reverse complement strand
AAATCTTGGGCGAGCCGTGATCAATGGCTGAGATTCATTACGAGGGGTATAGTTCGATGTCTTCCGCCGTACTCTCGAACCCCCCGTAGTGACGTCATTTCGGCATTTATTATGGTTTTTCTTAGCTGTTAAATTGTTCTTTGTCCCATTCTCGTTTGATTGTGGTTCTTTTTCCCTTTGAGTCCTGCTCCCGCCACCTTTTCATTACCCAATACCCCCGTATTGTTTTCATCGTCTGTCAGCCATGACAAAACGAGCCTCTTTATCCGGTTCATCAAGCTTCAGTTCTCTCATGGACAGTGAAAGGGACATTCACGATACCCTGTCATCTGTCAATCATCCCTTGCTGTATCACCAAGTGACCCTAAACACTGAGGAATATCTAGTGTTTTCGGCCATGAAGAGTTTCGGTGTTTTGTCTGCCTGTATTCCAAAAACCCACTTGTTTCCTGAGTTCATCTCCTGGCTTGTCTCCTCAATGTACCCTGGTAAATGTTTCATAATGAATTCACAGGGAGAAAACGTTATGCAGGTATCAACGCAATTGATCCGTCAAGCATTGTGCTTTCCCAAAAATGAGTCATCACTGCAATTTTCTGAAGATTCACTGGCTCGTTATTTTGAAGACCTTTCAAATGAAGAATTCAGTCTGTACATGTCATACTTGAAACCAAATTCAAAGGAGGATTAGTTAGAAGGAGAAGAATTTAGCCTGGAAACGTTCAATGTTGAGTATAGACCAGTTCTTAGTTGCATTGCGGAGATTTTGGGTAAAGACAATGACCAGACAATTGATAAATCAGTCTTGGGGATGTTCGCGCTGATGATGAAACCAGGGGTGGTTCTCGACATTCCATCTTTCTGGCAGGAAATCTTAAATTCTCAATTGATGGCCCTCCCTCTCACAGGTTTTTTCAAATTCCCGTCATTGATTGTTTACTTGTTTTTATATCAGAATGTCTAATAATTCATGAGTTTGGGATTGAATATAGCTGATGTTAATAAAAATAAACAAATAGTTCTGTTCTGGACCGACATGATAAGAAAAGAAGAAAATGAAGCAGGACTGTTTGAGTTTGCTAGCCATTTCATGACTATTGCTTATAAAGTCTTGAATGGAGTTCTTCCTCCATGCTTCTTACCAAAATCCCGGGAGTTCCTACAGCTAGGACCTAATTGCAGATTTGGAGATTGGTTTGTATTTGAAGAGTATTCAGAGATAAGGTTGTATGGAGCTAGCATTGAGCCCTATAGGCTCCCAACTTTTGTACCCATGCGGCTTTTCGCATTGGAATTCATAAGACAGAGCCTTAATGTGGATCAGATACACTTTCTTCCCATGAAGAAAGGTGTTATGTATAAATTTCCTATGAGTGTGGGGCCTTTTGTGGTCAATTCGAGACAAGCTTTTGATGAAGTTTCTAAAATGCTAGAGGAGACACAGTTGCTGCTAGGAGAAAAATGGTCTTATGATCCGCATGAAATAATCTCTCAGAGAAGAATTGAAAATGGATACACTGCATTTTCCCATGTAAGAAAACCTTATCAGGAGAAGCTTACAAATCCAGGTGAAACAAATGCATCAAAAACCAGCATTCAAACGCCTGCTATTATGGAAAAGACAAGAAAAAGAGGTAGAGAAAATGTTGTTGAAATAGATGATGAGGAGCCTAGAGAGGAAAAGAGAACCAAATTAGCAGAAGATCACTCTTCCAATTCGCCAGGTTTTACTCTCCATGTCAATGAAGAACAAAATGTCCCCTCTTCTCCTAGAGGACATGAACTTTATTCAGAAAATATGTCGTCAGTAAAACTAATATTTTCACAGATTGAAGAAAGAAACCAGAGGATTAAAACCAATGTAGGAGTGCAAGCAGAACATCACATAGTTGTTGATCAGACCAGATTATTGACTGTAATGGATCTTGAAAAGGATCAATTTAGGATGGCTCTGTCACATCCAACAAGAATGCTCCTACAACTCAAAGTGAACTTTGGAAAAAATGCAAAATCTTCTCCATTGACATAGCAAAAAAGATCCCAACGGATAAATCAAAAGTAGCCATCGATTTTGCAGCCACTTCAAGACCAGTTGTTCCTTTAGATTAGAAGTTATAAAAATTCTCATTATGTCATTTCTCAGGATTATGCAAATGTAATAAGAATTTTTCGAGGCATGTACCTCTATAACAGTTAATAGTTTAGGCAGTTAGAGTTAGTTAGAATAGTTAGAATCAGTTTCATTATTGGAAACTGTTTCGTGATAATGTATAAAAAGACAATTTGAAGAAAGATGAAGGTTCCAAGTTTTGGACCTTGAAGCTAAAATTTTGTACTGAAGAATACTGAATTAATGAAAAGTTTTGCAAGTTTCCTTCATTCTGTTTATGCTGAATAGTTTCTCAGTTTTCATTATGTTTTTCATATTTGTGAGTAAAATAGAGTAATTTGAGCTGCAGGTCTCTAGATACATGTGTATTTAAGAGTTAAATAAACCTTAATGGGCGCTCCTCTATTTTAACGTTATCATTACTCATTCCTTCAGGATTTTACACTGATAGATTCTGTTTCAAGTAGCATATCAAATTAAAATCCTTTCTTTCTTGTTTCTTCCATCCTTTCATTTCAGCATAAGGAGGATATGGCATTGCAGAACCTTCCATGGGTTTAATATTTGAAGATTATATAATTAATGTTTGAAGGTTTATAGAATAGGGATAGATATACTTTTGTTTGTGACGTAATCTTTAATTTCTTGAGCACGGATTTCTTTTCACAGTAAGAAATTGTTTCTCAAGGAACAACAGGGACAGGGTCCACCCATCAATGTGTTACCAGGAGGATAAGTAGGACTTTGGTAAAAACTTCCTATAGGCGGAGGAGTAGGAACATACTGTTGCTGTCCATAGGGCATGTTGTATTGTGGGGTGAACTTTTGGTTGCCCCCAGTATAAAAGTGCCCTCCCATTCCAGATGGAGGTTGGGGTTGGTTAGTCCAAATGGATGCAATAGAGTTTCCCGGAGGCATGCTACTACTTGCATAGTTTGGCAATGGCATAGACCCTACACCTATATTTGAACCACTTAAGGGAAGAGTATTAACAATAGGTTGTCCTATTTGTCCTAAGGATTGCAGAGGAAGTGAAATGTTCCTTGCTACTTGCATGCTGGTGACACTGCCCCCAGGCATAGATGCCAAGGGGTTTGAACTCAGCAAAGAGTTCCAACCGAAAGGGTTGCTAAAAGGTACCGAAGTAGTCATACTCGTGGGAGGAGCTACCTTGGGTCCCAACGTGGTCACAGTAGGAGTAGATGCCAAAGGATTCGGCAAGCTACTAACAGTTGTGATAACCGTAGGGTTGGGAGTAGGTATATGTTGACTACTAAGGTTACCCAGTGATGGCATAGAACTGACCACCGGCGGGGAGGATGGTGGTGAACCTGGGATGGTTGCCATTAGCATCGACCCTGTGGGTGCCGGTGGTGAAATGGATGTTGGTGCGGCCGAAGACATATCTTGGCATGGTGGAATCTGAATTATCACAGGCCCCAATAGATCAGTGAGCAGAGGATTGTAATGAGGTACAACCCATTCAGTGAAAGGGTCCTCCGAAAATTTCGGATGATATGAGGCTATGTGATAATCAATATTAGTTAGTGGAGACTGCTCTTCCGTAGAAGGCACAGGGTCACCAAGGTTCAGTTCTTCCTCAATAGTTAGAGGAGGTAGACCTTGCTGTCGTCTAGACAGACGGTGTGGGTCGGGGGACGCCACGGTGACCTACTTATTTTTAACAAATTTTAATTGTGATGTATTATAAAGTCTCAGTGACAGTAACCACGCACCTAAAAAAGAAAAAAAAGGATTGTCTAAAATCAATCAGCAAGCAGCCATAATAGGGTGCCCTATCTAAGTACTACCGTTTGCTGGTGATGAAATCTAGTATCACAATAGTATACAGAGAGGGTTGGTCTAAAGTACAGTTACGGTCACTCTAGAGCTTCGCCCGAACCTCAGACGATAGGTGTAAGCACTCTCGTGGAGACGAGTACCCTCCTAAAGACCGAAGACATAGTGGGTCCATCTGTTTCAGGTACCAGGACAGCCCATCCCAGTCACCTTGTGTAAGTCCCTAAAAAGTATGGCCACTAAAGATACCTCAAATCACAGACATCATCAGGGGGGTCCACGGTCAAGGACAGTGTGCTATATGGGTAGAATACCTAGATCCCCGATCTAGTTTCGACATCCCTGAAGGGAACCCCAATATATAACACACCCACCGGATGCAGTCGAAGGCAAGCTACCTTCTTGTGCACCCAAGTGTTGTCTCGCGCTGAGCTCCGGTAAAGGAACAGTCCCGATAATATGAGTGCAGTAGGATTTCACTCGTTAATGACTCTAGTTTCAAGTTTTGAGATCTTGGGTAGTTTTCTCGTTGTTCCTAACCCAAGATCCTAGCCTGAAATACTGTTTGTGTGAGCTCAAAAAAGAGTAATGTGATTGATTTTATTATTGCTTTATTCTTAGTGTACTTGATTATTAGTCTTGCGGAGGGGGAGTGGACGTATGAAATGTGATGAGACTCTGACTCAAGAAACCATGCAAAACATGCTCTAGATATTAAATTCGATGAAGAGTGTTTCTACAGGGAGAGGTTTCTTTCAACATCCATGCACTAACATTCAAATAGCACAGTTCAAATTTTAAAGATTCAGACTTCTATCTACCTCTTTTAAATAGTCTATGAACTGAAAAATTTCAGAATAAACTCAGCTAGTAGCAAAAAAAAAATTTAAAAAAAAAATTATCTTAAAAAGTAAATTATTTGGACACTGACTTTTCAAACAAGAGAAACAAATAGAAATGTTAGCTTAGCAGACAAGCACAGGGATTCAGTCAGCGAAAGGTACTGATGGCCAAAAAACTCTGCAACTAAAACACCATCACAGCAGTGAACAGCAAGGTTTTGGTTGAGTAACGCTCTGTCTGTGAGTAAAGACAGCGACTAACGCACTGTATTTAATCAGAGACAACATTATAATGCACTGGACAACCTACAGAGGTAGCGTTAGCCAGGGAAAAGTTCTTCAGAAGGTCAAATAGAAGCAGGATTGAACTCTGCGAGCGTTTGATATGTCTCCTGGGCATCAAAAATGGTCGGAAGGGTCTGTGAATAGAGGAAAGAAGAGAGGAGGGAAGAAATAGTCCGGAAACTATGGGGAAACTCCCCAGCGGAGTCGCCAATTCTGCTATAGGGTAAACTGCTTGGGTTGTTGGTTTTTGAATATCCCTCTTAGGGCTTTCCGGTGCCCGAGGCAGACAGTAAGATTAGCTGTGATGTTCACAAAGATGGCATGAGCATGTTCATATTAACTTAAAATAACTGATAGAATGCGATGAATAATTACCTCTTTAACAATCTTGGAGTCCCTTGGAGAGCGCTAGGCAACGAAGCAAGAGTCCTTCTTCACCGGCTCCAAATCTTAGTCCTGCAATCAGTCAAAGCACCCGTGTAATTTCTAACATAGCATATATCCTATCAATCAAGTCAATATATAATGAACTTCTAAATTATATACATCTGAGCCATTCATATCATACTATGTAAATGTTCAAACAATAATGACAATATTAAGCATTGAATGGACAAAACGAACATAGTTATGTTGATTTTGAAAGAAGGAGAATTACAACCGTCGGTTGTACCAAGCCCTCCTCAGTCTCCCAATCTCTTTTATCTCTCAAGTGAAGAATTCCAAGTCAACAAGCTCTCTAGGAACCTCTTTGAATCTTGGCTTTCACAATATAACACTATTCTCTATTCCACAAGTATGAAAAAACCTTTAGCAATCCTTATTGTGTGCAGCTTGTGAAATTTTTGCCACAATTCATGAATAAGTCAAACTGTTTAAACTTGGCTTAGTCATATTTCAATTTCATGTTATAGATTAGAGAATAAAAATCTAGCCAAACAGTTTAATCTTGGCAGATAAGTAGTTAGGTAGAGTGAATAAAAGGTGCTCAACAGTTTAATCTGAGCCCTTGGATGTAATAAGGGTAGAAATAGATAGATTCATCATGTAAAAAGAAAAGATTGAAAAGGGTTTGCAAGTCTAAATGCACCCTAATAAAGAAGACAACATGGTAGTGTTAAGTAGATAGGGTAGGTATATGTTGCTGCAAAGTGTTATCTGATGAATGGTGCTGCTACATGTTGGTTAATCATTTACTTTCATCACAAGTACTAAAGCAGGAAATACACTGGAAAATCACAGCAAGCAAAGTCAAATTCATTAACCTCCCTCATCATGTTTCCCCCTCAAGAGTTTTACTAATTTCCCCAAAAGTACTAAGGTGATTGGAGATCAAAGGGGCTCAAGGCATTTCCTTGACTTCTGGAGGGACCGGACCCTCGGCCTAATGATCAAAAGACCTAAGCACTTGAAATAATCCATCATTGATTATCTTCCATTCTTAACTTTTCCTAAGTAAAATCCTATTTTACTTAGGAAACTGATGCAACATTCCATAAAATTCCTCAAAACAACTTGTTATTCTAAGTTTAAGTGTTGAAGATAAAAATGTGCAATTTACTTCATAAGTTTTCACTTTCTTAGATGTACAAAGGTGTTTTGATTTTCCTTGTCCTTTTTCATATTAACACCTAACTCTATTATATTAAATCCCTAGTGAAATCCCTTTTTCCTATGTATATAACTCCCTTTTCGAATAAATATCCCCAAAACCCTCTTATTATAATGTTTTACCAAAGTATATATAGTCCCGCACATTTAAAATAAATACCCCGCTTTATAAAGCCCTTTGGTAAAAACTATAGCTTTATATATAATTCCGCCCCTATGATGAATTAATTATATTAATTTATTCATCGTATAATAAAATATATAGAAAAGCGTTAGACACGTAACATATGTGTTTAACACCAAAAACAAGAATAAACTACGACGGAATCCTGCGCCACCATACTCAGCATTCCACATGGCCAAACCCCGCCGCAATTCATTTTATAAATTCACGGGGTTAATTAGTCATTTGGACTAATTAACAACCATTCCCGCCTATTAGCTTCTCCCCGGGGTGATTAGATTACACGTTAAAACCTTTTCAAACCCCGACGGGCCCACCTTTGAAGCCGCACAAGTTCCCATCCTTTTCAGCCGTCAGATCATCCCTCCTTTAATCAACGGTCCTGATCAATCCCGCTGCCCATCCCGTGTGAGTTATTTAGCCAGCGGGGAGTGGGCGGTTTTTGACTATTCAGCATTCCACGTGGCAAGCGTCCCGTGGAATCGCTGCCATCGCGTTTTTTACCGCCCTCGTCCAAAAGCGGTGCGGGCTTACCGCTTACCGCCTACCGCATACCGCCGGCCCCACTCCCTTACGTCACCCCGTACGTCAAATGACGTCATCACCTCGAAAACGACAAAAACCCTTTTGACTTGTTTTTAAGCCATTTTTCGCGTTTTTTTAGTTATTTTGGTTTTCGAAAGAGACTAAGCTCCCGCTGCAAATTTCAAAATTCACCGCAAATACACCAAATTACTCAGAAATTCCGCTGCGCCCGTGTTGAAGAACGTTCCTGCCATTGTCCATTACCTGTTGAAGAACCAGTTTTCATTAAAAAACAGGTATTTATCATTCCGCAACCCGACTGCAAGTTAAGCTTGGTTTCTTGTGTTTTTCTCTGAAAAAGTGGTTAAAAATCCTCTCTGAGTCCTCATTGAAGAGTTAAAACCTGTGAATTTGCTTCCCAAACCTGCAATTTGTCCCAATTTCTTCTTTTGTCAGATATCCCGTCCGGTCTGTAAGAAAAACTGAAACCTCCATTTTGAATCCACAAGAACCAAAATGGAGGCCCCTACTGCTCTAAATGTCACTCCTTTGAATGCTCCTCACCGAGATCTAGACTACTTGCCTCTCATAGATGAAGATTTCCAAATAAAAGACCCGCATTTCGATGAAAGTCCCCGTTTGAGTTTCTGTCGCTGCAGAGACGAACACTCAAAGGGGCAAGATCTTATAGGGTTGTGGGAATCCAATCTCCCAAGGTATTTCATTCCTACAGTCCACGTTTTCCCTGAAATCATTCATTACTGTCATGCAAATTATGATCCCACACAAAGAGCTATATTGGCTCCTGATCAAAGTGTTTTGTTCCCTATCACACCTCAGGCCATCAATGCTATGTTACAATTTGAGCCAGAACAAGAATTAGCACCACTATCCATGGAAGGGTTGATTGAGAAAACCAGACTGTTAACTCCAGAGAAATTGAAAGCAATGTGTCAGTATTTCATGTTACCTGAGCATCAGCCAAAAGGGACTCCCCCCTATGGTTTTTACTTTTTCAATCAATTGGGAAGGCTTATTGTGAATGTAATATCCTTTGTCTTAGGATTCAATACCAGTGAGTATGTAGATGAGATAACTCCGGCTTTGCTATCTATCTTTACCCCTGGGCAGCCTCCTGAGATTAAGTATGATTATGCTTCCTTCATTGCCAACAAAATCCATGATCAATTTTTAAGGCTAGATGATGAAAAGGTTTTCAAGTACTCCTCAGTTATCTATCATCTCATAATTTTCTATCATTCAGACAAATTCCCTTTCCCTGTTCAGAAACTTGATGCTAAGGGTAATCCCAGGTCTGTTATTTTTTGGTCCCCCATCATTCATTTGTCCTCTGATTCTCCCTACTCTTATTCAGAATTCATTGATCAGTTTGTACATCCTGCTACAACTTTGTTAACAGGAGTTCCTCCCCCCAGGCTTAGTACTGAAATTAGAAAGACCCTGCAATTGTCAAAGAGTTATAAAGTTGGGGATTGGTACTTATACCAAAATCATACAGTCATCAGGATTTATGGATGTGAATTACGTCCATTCAAGTTGCCCAAATATGTACCAATGAGAATTTTTGCTTTGGAATACTTTAGACAGATGAATAACTCAGATGTAATCCATTTCTGCAATGTAAAGAAGAAAGCACAGTTAAGGATCAAAAGCCAGTTAGGTCCTTTTATTTGCAATTCCAGAGAAGCTGAAAGAGAAGCAGAACTTATCTTAGAGAGAAAATTCCAGACATCTTTCCGTTGGGTCCCTTATGACCCTTTTGGTTTCATTTGTGAAAGAAGATTAAAAAATAAGTCATCTCCTTATGCACATCACAGAATTCCTGACATAGAACAGTATGCAAATCAAGATGAATGGGTTAAAGGAACACTTGTTGAAGAGGAAAGTGGAGCTGGCAAATTGAATGAACTTATGAAAAATGTTGAAAAGAAATTTGACCTAGAAACATATGATCAAATGCAGGTACCCTGCATTGGCACATCTTCAGCAACCACTCTACAACAAGCATTACAGGAAAATAGTCCATCAGTTGAAACAGAACCCAAGGGGAAAGGAAAAGAACCTGTAATTCAGGTTATTGAAACCTTGGTCATGGCAGAAAAACCTCAGAGTTCCAAAGTGCCAGAATCATCTCAGGCTTCTCCCACACCAGCAAAGCAAATCCAAGTTCCAGAGATGCAAACTCCATTGAATTTGGAAATAGGGAAAAAGAGACTAGCTCCAGATACCACACATTCAAAAGGAGCCTCACAAGTTTATCAAGCTAAAAAACACAAGTCTGATCCACCTCCAGATGTAGAGATTATAGATGAAGTATTTGATGATGGCAGAGAAGATAGTCAGCAAACAGGTACAGCAAGTGAAACCACCATGAGCCAGAAAGGAAAAGCCTCGCAAAAACAACTAAGCACTGAAGTATCTTCTTTCAGACCGCCAAAGATGGATACTGGAGACATTAAAAGAACCTTCATTGATATCAAAACAAAGAATGAACCATTGAAAATGAAGGTATACGATCAGTATATGAAGATGGCTCCTCACAATCAGCAAAGACTAATGTCAGCATTTGATCTTTCACAAGGTAAAATGCAAATGAGCCACTTCAAAGCAAAGGTGCCTAAGCCAACTTCAGCAACAGATTACATCAGAACTAACTTTGAAGTTTTAGCAAAAGATATCCATCCCCTAGATCAGATAGAACTTCATAGACAAACAGGGGAAATGATTTATTCTACTCTCACTAATAAAGCCATGGCAGCTTTAACGCTGCAAGATTCCTTGAATAATACTACTGCAACATTGAAGATTGAGAAGGCCTCCTCACAGGCCAAGGACAATAGAATAAAGTCTCTAGAAGAGATCATTATTGGTTTGGGTCACAATCCCAAAGACACTAAAGGTATTGAGGCATTGATAAAAAAGAAAGAGGATGATATAGCTGCACTCAGAAAACAGCTGAAAATACCATCCTCGAGGCACCCTCAGACACAGGAAGTTATAAAAGGAAATTCACAAGAAGAAATGATGGAGTTGCTCTTAAATTTGACAGAGCGACTAAATGAAACAGAGAAGGAGTTGGAAAAAGCATTGCAGGAACAGGAAATTATCACGCAGACTTCAACAACAGGTACTACAACTACAGGACAGCAGGAACAACCATCTCAGGTGAACATTTCTAATTTGAATTCTGAGGATTTAATTAAACAAATGGAGAGTTTGCAGCTAAAGGTCACAGAACTCCAAGAAACAAAATTACAATTAACAAAATTGGAGGGAAAATATGACACATCCAAAAAGACAGTAGCTGACAACCTCAGAGAAATAAAAAGGTTGGAAAAATTGGTTGAGGCTTTGCAAAAAGATCTTACACTGGAAAAGCCTCCGAATGAAATAAATGATATTCTTTGGGACAACATCATTAATTTAATAAGAGATATTTGGCCTTCCATTCAAGCTATTTTTGAGCAGAATGAGTTAGTCAAAATAGCCCAAGAGGAAATAAACAAAACTAGACATGAATTAAGAGGCAAGCCAGAGCTAGCCCAGCAGCTCATTCAATTTTTGAATTCCAGAACAAAACAACAGCTAGCATTACTAGGAATTGATGACAGAACAGGTGTAGTTTTGGAAGCAAAGAGAATTTTTACAAAGAGAACTTTCATGCAAAATCTAGAAAGAAAGTGTAATGATATTTTGGTCGACATCAACGTTTTCAGAGAAAAATTCCAAACTCTGCTGGACAGTGATTTGCCAAGTCCCATGATCACAGAGGATCAAATAGTAGACTTGGAAACTTATGAGAAAAGAATCAAAGCTCATGCTAAACATACAGCTATAGGTTCTACTAGCTCATCAGAACCTACAGTACCAACTGGGAGGAGTATTTATGAAAAAGTGAGAAATCTGTTTCATCTGGAACATGAGTTAAAGTATCTATTTCCGAACGAGCCCACTTTTTATAAACTTACTGAAGCTGATGAAACTTTAAGGAAGCTCAGAAGAACAATGATACCAGATGATCAGTGGTGGAAAGAAATGCTGGAAATTTTGTAAAAGACATTTTCAGAATGAAAGTTTATCTTTACTATTGAGTAAATGGTAAAAGAAAGAGTATCAGAAGAAAGAGTATCAGATGAAAGGTCAAAGAGTATCCGTAAGAAGAAAGAATATTCAGCAAAGTCAAAGGAATACGCAAAGGACAGCACAGAGCCTTATTTTAAGCATTTATCCTTAGCACGTCCATGAAGAAAGGAACAGCACATCAGCCGTTACTCATTATTCTATTTACGAGACCATGTGTCTATTGTTTGTTTGTAATATGCTTTAAGTCAGCCTGAATTATTTGCTAGAATAGAGTAAGATTGTTAGGATTATTATTGTATAAATAAGCCCTCAAAGAGAGTCTTTGGGGTGGATTCTATTACTCTGCTGTAACATTGAGGTTTTCGGAATAAAAAGCTTTTGGACAAATTTACTTGTGGTTTACTGGATGACGTTTTGAAGCACTGGACTTGTTGCAGGATTCATGTGTTTGGACTTCAGTTCAATAAGTTTTCCAACCCTTGTGTTTAAAATTTATATCAGTTTATGCTATCATCATATCCGTTTCTGAATAGTTTACATAAAGGATTGAAACAGAATTTGCTTAATTGTACTCTGTTTTCAAATGTGATTATTCTTGATGTTTTCTTCTGGATTAGTTATAAGCATGAATTCTTAATTGCTCGTGTTTTGCTGATTTAAACATTGTTGATTACTGTAACAAAGAATTCTTCATTGCTCTTTGCTTGTAGTCATTTCTCTTCTTTCTCTTGAATATGGTGAAAGATTCTTAGCTGCCTTTCATCCCTTCAAGACCATCCATCCACTTTAAATTTAAAGGATTGTTCTCTGTCTAGCTATCTTGCCCTGTAATACCATCTTGTGTTTAGAATAGAAATCCAGTAAAGCCATCCTTAGACTCCATAGCCCAATGGACTGAAAGCCCTCAACCTTGCCCTTAGTTTGTGGATTCCACCATTTTCCCAAAACAAACTTCGAATCTATAACTAGCCTAAAACCATTTAAAAACAAAGATAAATCATAAAGAGAGAGCCCTCTCTGGATGTAGATTGGCTAGATTCTGCATCTAAAAGGTTGGTTTGTGGTTACCTCGGGTATACTTTCCTCTTACACAACTTCTAGGAAAACCTGAGTGATAACATAGTGGCGACCATACTGGGGAACTGAATCATTTTTATTGATACTATCTTTTGATTTGTAAGCTACAGACAGAGTCTGAAAATCAGCCAGGAAGCCTTTGAAATTGCTTTTGCTCTGCAAATGCAAAAGTAAATAAATGCTGTTTCAGTCTATCTCTGATTTAGCTTATAAGTTGAATCTTAGTTTCAAATTTTTTAATCAGATTCTCTAGTTTAAACAGATCTTTGAGGAAATCTTAATCACATATCATTATTTCTTAAAAGAATTTGTAGAAGTTGTATTTATTTTTCAATTAAAACCCAAAATCCAAAAACACATATTCTAAGAAAACTGGCTTCAGAAAGGATTCGACATACTAGGTCAAACCCTGACCCTAATCCACCACCGATATTTGAAAATCCTAATCTGATCCCTAAAATTCTTAGAAGACAAGGAAGTCAAGAAAGTTCTGAAAGAGGAAGTCAGGAAAGTACAGGTAGTTCTAGACCACTCTCTAGATCTGCATCTTGTCCTGTGAAAATTATATATATTGATGACATTCCTTTTGATGCCCGATTTGAAACATCTTTGTTTGTGAATTTTTCGGAGACTGAATTATCTAGATTAATTCCAGATCCTTTATTCATTGAAGAGTTGCAATACCGATTTGTTTCACATCATCTTGACAGAGAATTTCATAACTCCCTTCAGTCTGAGCAAACCTTTGAAGAAAGCTCAAACATTTCTGTGATAACTGAAGCATCTCCGAGCTCAGCCACTTTTCAAACACCTGTTAGACCTCCATCTCCTCCTGTTAGACCTCCATCTCCTCCTACCAGACCGGCTACTCCTGTCACTCCACTTTATCTTCCAATGGCCAATCGATATGCCCCTTTAGTATTACCAGCCAACCCTCCAGCTTTACCACCAGACTACCAAAGTAAGATCACACCTTTTGACGGATCAGGTACCTACACAGCTCAACAACACACCAAAAGGATGACAGATTACTTTGAGTTTTATGAGATTGATACTGATAATATCCGTATGAGAATTTTCGTACAAAGTCTTACTGGAGAAGTTAGAACTTGGTTTAGGGCTCTTACCCCGAACAGTATTGCTGACCTAGAAGCTTTGTATAGGGCATTTTTGAACAGATGGGAAAAAAAGAAAGATCCTCTCCAGATCCTATCAGAATTTGAAAAATTGAGAAGAAGACCAAATGAAACCGTACCAGATTACATCATAAGATTTAATGAATCATATCATGCAGTTCCTTTGAATCTAAGACCCCCACCTAATAACGTGTTGGTCAAATTCCCAGACGGTTTTGACTCTGAAATAGCTTATTCTCTTAGGGAAAGAGCTCCACAAACACTAGAGGAAATGCAGAGCATAGTGGTGAGCGTAGAAGCAAATCTGATAGAACAACGAGCCAGAGAAAGGGCAGAGAGAAGAATGCCTATGAAGGAAGAACCTTCAGCTTTTGAAAAGAAGCTGGATGTAATCATTAACGGTATGGAAAGATTAGGTGATAGAGTGGAAACCATTGAAAGAAAGTCTGCTACTGATAACCAGAATGTTGCAAGAAACCCAAACTTTAGGAGGAATCTGATCCAAAATATTGGAAAGAATATCCCTGATCAAAACATTAGACCACCTTTCCAAGAAAACTTTGTTGAAGGTTCGACCTCAGAAGGACCTACAGAAGATGAAGAAATAAACAATGTCAATGAGGACAAAGATGAATCAGAAATCTTCCTATCTCAGGATGATCAAGAGAATCATATCCTTGAAACATTCCACACTCATTCAGGTGAGACTTTTGATTTCAAAGAAGGCTATGACACAGCAATCTACGAGGTTCATAAGCAATACAACTTGAGAAGTAGACGGATAGATGTACCAGAAAAAAATAAACAGAAAACCACAAAACAAAATGTCAAAGGAAAACAAAACATTACCCCTGTACAAAATACTTCCCCCGTACAAAACATTCCCCAAATACAAATTTTGCCTAGGATAACTCCTAGTTTTTCAAATCCAATAATTGAAGATGTCTCTGACAACCAACCAATCGACAAACAGCAATCCAATACATCTCCTCATGAAGGAACTGTAGAAGAAACAGTAGAAGTTAGTCCTGAAACATCTTCAAAGAAAAACTTCATTCATGAAAAAGAGAAAAACATTGAAGATCCAGTAAACAGAGAAAATCCAACTGTGCAAAACACTAAAGCTCAAACAGAAAAACCCTTTAATCTAGAAACTGAAATAGGCAAACTCAAGATAGCTGTTCCTTTATCAGAATTGGCTAAACATGATGTCTATAGGAATCAGATTTCCAAGTCTTTAAACATTAACATTACTGGATTAGATGATTCAGTAAATATTCTTGATGATCAACCCAAACTTCTTTTTGGCCCTGAGGTTAATGGCAAACCAGAAAGTGGGGGAACTCCTCCATTTTATGTAAGCCTGAATGTTCACGACAAGATACTCCATAATGCAATGCTTGATTCTGGAGCATCTCACAATTTGATGCCAAAAGCAGTAATGGAAAGATTAAATCTAGATATTACTAGACCATACAAGGATTTGTTTTCATTTGATTCCAGTCAGGTAAAATGTTTAGGTTTAATTAAAGATCTGTGTGTCACTTTGGTCCAATACCCTGCTAAGTCTGTTTTAATGGACATAGTAGTTGCCGATATTCCACCCAAATATGGTATGTTATTGTCTAGGTCTTGGGGTGCTAAACTTGGAGGATCTATTCAATTAGACATGTCTTATGCAACTATTTCAGTTTTTGGTCAGCCTAAAAGATTATATAGAGAAACTTTGATGAAGTACTTAGTGAGTAGCCATGAGAAGCCTGAAAACTTCCCGGTTTATTCTGTACATTCTGACATGGATTCTTTTATTTTATACAATGCTGAGTCAGATCTTCCTACTGAAATAGGAGCTCCTGAAAAGGAAATCATAAACAAAACCACTGTCAAAATTGAAGAAATATCTGAAAACAAAGAAACACCAGATGACCAAGAAAAACCTGAAAAAACCAAACAACTAGCTCTTGTCAGAAAATCTGTTAAAACAATTGATGAAGATTACGAACATGAAATTCTATGGCATTTAGAGTTTGATGGCTCAGTAAACAGACTAGGTGCAGGAGCTGGAATTTGGTTACACAATGTAGAGAACAATCATGCAGAGGGTCATGCTTATAGGTTAAATTTTAAATGCACTAACAACATGGCAGAGTATGAAGCTCTTTTATTGGGGCTTAAACATGTCAAGAAGTTAGGAGGCATTAGAGTATCAATCATAGGCGATTCTGAATTAATTATCCAACAAATTAAAGGAGAATGTGCAACAAAGGACATGAGACTGAAACAATACCGAGAGACAGTTGTTGAGATTCTCAACACATTTCTACAAGCTCAACTTGCCAAGATTCCCAGGAAACAAAACTTGCATGCTCACAGTTTAGCAATGTTTGCTAGTACATGTAAGTTGCCTTTCGATCCTAATCATCAGTTTTCAGCTGAGATAAGACACAGGCCTGCAATACCCGACAATGTTTTGAATTGGCAAGTATTTGTGAATAACCATCAAATCAATAGTTTTTTGACACTTCAGAATGAGTTTTCTAACTGTAATATAGATGAAGACATGACTGCTGATAAATTTGATCAAGAAAAAGAACAAAAAATGGAAATTTCAAGAGAAAATGCAATTCATATGCTGCATCCAACCACATTCACTGAAAAAGACATGCAAAATTTAAAACAAATGGAATTTGATGAGATCATAGATGATACAGAAATCATCAATTTAAAAGATAATCAATTACCCAAAGGATTAACACCTTTGGAAGATCTATTTGACTCAAATGATATTCCATTCAGACCTAAAATGGAACCTGTTAAGGCAGATATGGAGGAATGCAACTTAGGAACACCAGAACATCCTAAAATTGTTAAGTTGTCCAAATCCCTCCCAAAAGAACAAAAGGTGAAATATGTTGAACTATTAAAAGAATTCCAGGATGTTTTTGCCTGGAGTTATGAAGACCTCAAATCTTATGATACATCCATCATTCAACATACTATACCTTTGAAACCAGACCAGAAACATTTTAAACAAAATCTTAGGAGAATTAATCATGTTTTATTACCCTCAATTGAAAAGGAAATCAAAAGAATGTATGAAGCAGGGATTATAGCTCCTATCAGATTTTCAGAATGGGTTTCTAACCTGGTACCAACAAGGACAAAGACAGGAGAAATTAGATTGTGTGTTGATTTAAGGAATTTGAATAAAGTTTCTTTAAAAGACAACTATCCTCTGCCGAAAATGGACCACATTCTGCAAAGGGTAGTAGGATCTTCGAGAATATCACTACTGGATGGATTTTCAGGGTACAACCAGATTCTGGTTCATCCTGATGATCAGGATAAAACAGCATTTACCACCCCATGGGGTACGTTTAAATATGTCAAAATGCCATTTGGACTCAAGAATGCAGGAGCTACCTTTCAAAGAGCGATGGACATTGCTTTTGCTAAAGAGATACATGATTTTCTCGTTATTTACTTAGATGATTTGACCGTTTTCTCTAAAACAGATCAAGAACATTTAGGTCACCTAAGGCAAGTATTTATAAAGTGCAGAAAATATGGAATTTCTTTAAACCCTAAGAAGTCATTGTTTGGTTTGGAA
This sequence comes from Pinus albicaulis, assembly GCA_034641835.2. Classification (NCBI taxonomy): domain Eukaryota; kingdom Viridiplantae; phylum Streptophyta; class Pinopsida; order Pinales; family Pinaceae; genus Pinus; species Pinus albicaulis. The sequence goes on along the minus strand of JAXQQM020082779.1, from coordinate 1,625 downwards.
GAAGGAAAGCTTTAGGACATATCATTTCTAAAGATGGCATTAGGATTGATCCTGAAAGAATTCAAGCAATTTTGCAAATACCCCACCCCAGAAACATAAAAGAATTGCAAGCATTTATAGGAAAAATCAACTTCTTGAGAAGATTTATTTCTAGTCTAGCAGAGTTACGTAGATTACTGACTAACATGTTGAGGAAAGATTCAAGCATTGACTGGACTGTAGAAGCCAAACAATCATTCGAGGAAATTAAAATGGCTTTAACAAGGACACCAGTTCTGACCAGTCCCAAATTTGATAGAGACTTTATTATTTTTTCATTTGCTTCTGAACATACTGTTGCAGCTGTTTTACTTCAAAAAGATGACCAAGGGTGTGAAAAACCAATAGCATTTTTTAGTAAAGCACTGAGGGATGCACCTCTAAAGTACAATATTATGGAAAAACAGGCTTTTGCATTGGTAAAAGCAATCAAAGATTTCAGAGTCTACATATTATATTCTCATGTGATAGCATATGTGCCTAATGCAGTAGTTAAAGATATTTTGACTCAAGATGGCATTGAAGGTAAACGAGGTAAGTGGATCGCTACCATATTGGAATATGATATTGAGATTAAACCAACCAAACTTATAAAAGGCCAAGGTTTAGCACAACTTATGACAGAAACTAATTGCCAGGCCTTAGACATCAATGAACTGGATAACGAGCAGGAGATGGCGACTCCTCAGATCAGTCAAGCTTTCTTAGATTCACCCTGGTACACTGATATAATTTATGTTTTATTAAACCTGCAAGCTCCTCCAGGGTTGTCCAGAACCAAGCAAAGATTTTTCAAAATGACATCTTTGAAATATTGTATTTTAGATAGCACTTTATTTTGGAAGAATCATGAAGGAATTTTATTGAATTGTCTCTTAAAAGATGAAGCTGATAAAGTGCTTAATGAATTTCATGCAGGGGATTGTGGAGGACATCTCTACTGGAAATCTACTGCAGACAAGATCTTAAGGGCTGGTTTTTACTGGCCAACATTATTTTCTGATGTAAAGAAATTTGTAACAAGTTGTCACAAGTGTCAGATATTTGAGGGTAAAAGAAAGTTGTTATCTCTGCCTTTAAAACCAGTTTCCACAGAAAGACCATTTCAACAATGGGGTTTAGATTTTATTGGAGAAATTCACCCCCCTTCTTCAGGGCAACATAGATGGATTTTAACTGCTACAGACTATTTCACCAAATGGATTGAAGCCATCCCATGTAGACAGTCCAATGATTCTGTAATCATAGGGTTTTTAGAAACCAACATACTTTCAAGATTTGGCTGTCCAGAAAAGATTATAACAGACAATGCTGCTGCATTTAAATCAAAGAAAATGATTAGTTTCTGCCATAAATATCATATTACTTTAGGCCATTCAACAGCCTATTACCCCCAAGGTAATGGACTAGCAGAATCCTCCAATAAGAGTTTGATCAATATCATTAAGAAATTGTTGGAGGAAAATAAAAAGAACTGGCATAAGAAACTGACCTATGCATTATGGGCAGACAGACTTACAACCAAGAAATCCATTGGGACTAGTCCATATGAGTTAGTTTATGGTCTCGAAGCAAGATTCCCATCA